>JANHGB010001797.1:0-54299 GCA_026283785.1 Coracopsis vasa | reverse complement strand
GTTAGAGCTCTCGGAGTCCCCTGCTCCGGAACAAGATGCAGGAACCTTTGGAAGCCCTTACTAAATGTTGGCGTACAGAGAACAATTTCACCACATCAATGAAAAGTGAATACACTCTAGCAATGAGGCAGAGAAAACTTTCCCATTAACAGGTGTGGCTCCAACATTTTATTGACTGAAAATTACCTTAACAAAAAACAAACCAAAACCACATCCAAACAACAACAAAAAAACCCACCACAACAAGAAAACCTTGTAAACATTCATCTATAAGTGATTCAGGGATTCCCAAAGGAAAGGAATGGGTATGAGGAATGGGGAAGAATATAAAAGCACGTACGCAACTTTTCATGTCAAATGAACTCGTGAAGTTCAGAGTCCTAAAAAGTCATCGGACTGACTTTTCCCTGAACCAGTCAGTCCTGTACACAGGAGAAGACACTACTAAGCTCAAGCAAACTTTGGTCCTGCCAGTTCAACAAGCCTTTAATCCCCCATGGTCAATTACATTTTCATTATGATAGGAATGCAGGCTGTCCATGATAGGAAATACAAAATAACCTGCCAGCTGGAGAAGCTTCTTCTCAAATTGAGGCCATCTATGTTTGTCTTGTACCCTTTGGGAAAAATCTATCCCTAATAACTTTTCATGCTTTGTGATGGTACTATGTTTGCAGGGTGAAAGCCAAATCCGCTACCACATTGTGCTGGATGAGAAGCTCCTGAAGAACAACCTGCACAACGGCATGCACAGGGAGACCATGCTAGGGTTCTCCTACCAGGTTGGGGTCTTCCTCCGTGATGGCCAGGTACTGTTGTTTGCACTTGGCTGGAGAAACAGGTTTCCTGCTTTTTATGAAGCCAGCTTCAACTTTAAACTAATATGCAGTCAAAAGGAGCTGTTCACCCCCTCCATTAGCTCCTGGGATGTAATAGCACAAAAGTTGTCACTCAAATGCCTCTCTCAGACCTGCTTAATTCCAAGTAACCCTTGAAGGGATCTTTGAATTTTATTTCAATCGTGCTTTTCACATTCAGCATTGCATTTTAGAAGCTGCTGTGGTGGACATCTATCTGTAGCTGCTACAAGCCTGCACTGCAAAATAGTCATTAAGAGATATTAGAAACCTGCCCTCAATTATAAAACATTAATTCTATTTTCTGTGGATTTACTCCACTTTTAATCCTAAAAACTTAAAGCACTGGGCAACAAATATGAATTGCCTTTCAACACCACTCATGGGAAAATCAGGCATAGTAAAATTAAGCAATACAACCAAATTTACAGCAGAGCTGGAGGGGAGTTTGGTCCTCCTTCTTCTCTGTCCCAGACATCCCTCTGGGCATAAGCAAAGGAAGACAGAAAGCTTCTCACTGAAGCAGTTTCAAGCCCTGCTCTTTGCTCAGCCCATAGCAGACCCTCAGAAAGGCATCTGCTCATAGGGATGCTGCTGGTGAGGACTCAGTAGGAGTGTGGGAAGGAGTGAGATGATGAAAATCCTCCCTGAAGCTGCATCTGCTGGAAGTGCTTCCCTGAAGCCCCTCATCCCCCACAGACAGCAAACCCAGCTCTCGGCTTGCTTTAGGCTCCTTCTTCAAACGCTTCACCTTTACACCTTATGGCAGAAAAAGCTGCTCTGCCAAATCCTGTTGCTAAGAAACTTCAGCATGCTGCAAGTCATCTTATGCCCTTCAGTCCAGTGAAGCTCTTAAATGCAGCAACTGGGATATGAGCAAGTGCTTGAAATTAGCTATGTTCATTGGTTTTCCTGATGTGAGACTTATACGTTGCTCCTTCTTTCACCACTGCTGCTCTAGCTACCATATGGCTACCACTCAGCTCTGCTGCTTTCTAACTGATTGCATTTCTTTTGCAGTTGTTCATAAATGATGCACCTATAAGCTATACAAATGTTGCAACAGACAAAGGAATTATCCATGGGTTGGGAAAGGTCTTGGAAATCCAGAAGAACAGATGTGATATCAATGACACAGTGATCATTGTAAGTGGTTCTGTTCATATAGGTGCTTAAAGGCCATCTGAGAGACCTATAGCTAAACATAGCTCAAATGTACAGGATATGTGATACTATTTCCCAGTAAAGAATGCATATATTTTCGACAAAGGATAATCCTACAAGAATTTTAGCATCTATTAAGACAACTTTGATCTTACAGTCAGTGTACTGGTTAAATAGCCTGGTTAAAATATATCAGAGTAGCACAGGAGTAAGAAAATCCTGAGCTTTAGTTTTCAAAAAATATAATGGTAACGCACTATTCTAATACATATTCTCAGCCAGGCCACTTGTTTATAAAGCAAAAGTGGGAAAAAATGGAAAATAAATTATTTTTATTAAGGAAAATATTTCATTTTCATTCCACTGCACATACACATGGACTTCTCTTACCTTCTGAGTAAACATCCTCCCACTTCTGTTGCTTTTACATATGAAACATAAATGGGTTTACATTCCTCTAAAGAATAGGATGTGATTTCTTCAAGCTGGCAGAGAAAGGTTTCCTTTGTCTTTTCTCCCAAGTCAAAAAGCACAGCCAACAGGAAGCTTACCTCCCTTTTTATGAAGCATGCAACAAACTGCACAAAGAAGAAGAAGTGAGACTTGTGCTTTGGTTAAAGCAAATTTAACAGGGCTGAACTTTTGCAGCTTTTCCTTTGGATACAGTCCCATATTCGAGTGTATTTCACACCAGGTTTTCCAAAGCTTTGCTCTGTCAGGTCCTTTGCACATAGGCCTTTGTTTTCCCATGGCAAATTGTTTTCCCCACTATGTTCAAATGCAGTAACATACTTCAACATTCATTTAAGCCTTGCTAAAAACAATGACATAGTTGGGTAAACAGGAATAATATTAGTCATTGTGTACTGGGTACAACATGTATCTAAGCATTTAGCAGAAACTGTGAAATTATTCTCACACACATATAGCACAAGATACACATGTGGTGCAAGTTTTCCATTTTCAAGCTGCCCCTGCACCACAGGAAAGCTGTGTCCAAGTTCAGGATTTGCCTCTTATCATACTTTAGACGGGAAGGCTCTTGGGAAGCATCACTTTAGAGGAGCAAAGAGAAATATCCAAAAGAGCTTTCCTCATCCTGACCCTTGGGACAAGGCTTCCCATGAGGTGTCCCTGGTGGGGATGATCTTCCTTTCTGAGCAGAGCAGCTACTTTCATCACCTTTACCATAGGGGCTATCATGACTACGCATCCCGAGGGCTAGGTTTTTAGAAGTATAGCTGGAAATTATGCATTTTCTATTAAACAAGCCGTCTGCAGCTCTATACAGTCTGTTAACCACAGTTAACCATTTGTGTTGTTTAAGGAAAAATGCAGAATTTGTTCACAGCCATCAAGTTGTCCCCCAGGAACAAAAGAAATAGTAAGTATTTTATCATTAATGCTAATTTATATATATTTTTTAATCAAAACTGAATATAGATGTATTCAATCCTGGTTTTAATATAATTGCCTCAGTTTCAGCAAAAGTTGTCATGGTTGCTACATACATTGCTTATAGTCAATAGACTCCAACCGCTCTGAGAGCAAGGCAGTGAAATCAAGGGCAGCTTAAAGACAGCTTTATCTTGACACTATGCGCTGGGACAACTGAAGACTCTTCAATCTGCAAGGGATACCTCTACCACTCAAGACTGAGGCAGCTGATACATGGTCTGGAGTCTGCTTGCTACAGGACGAATTACAGAAGCCCTTCTAATCAGAGATAGTACAGAAGGGCAAACTCAACCTGTTCCCAGCAATATGCTGTGAGTTAGGGTCACAAGAAGACTTGGAAATTATAGGGAGTTTGGGTGTCCGACACATAAGAACTGCAAATGTGTAGCACATCCCTGTCAACCACATTATGGCCTAAAGTTTCTTGGCACCTAAATTTTCCTGGGAAACCCCCTGTGTTGGGGTTATACAAGCATATTTTCCTTTATTATTTTTATTTTGTAATTAATTATGTCAGTAATAGGATTCCAAAGCAGATCAAGTCCCATCTACCCAATTAAAGTAAGTGGCTGGCAAAGCCAAACTAAAGCACTCACCAGTAAAACTCAAAAACATTAACATTTCCTTTACAATGAACAGCTGGATGGATGCTTACATCACACTCCTAACAAGTATACAATGAGACCAACAAGTCTTCAGCAAGCAATCTTTCCCAGCTGTGTCCAGACCCAGAAGACAGTGTTTCAACAGCTGGTTTTGCAGAACTTTGACACTCAGTTTTCCAAGAATAATTGGAAAGAATGGGAAATGCATCCAAAAAAAAAAAAGAAAAAAAAAAAGAAAAATGTTTGTCAAACTTCAGAAAAAGATTCTGTTTAAATCTAAGCAAAGGCAGTGTTAGACACATCTTTAAAACGCCACAGGGCACTGAGTTAAATCGGTCATATGTTTGCTAGGAAAAAACAGCTAAACATTTAACCAATGCATTTTTATTTCTAAAAGTATTTAATTGTAAATGTGTGAGTCAGTGCACAGCATGCATAAAGATAATGCCGCATTTCCTAAAACATTTGAAAGTAGCTGATCAATATCACTCCAATTTTCATTCAGGCAGGGGAGAAGAAATACTGCATCCTCTCAGAAAACAACATGAGGACGTACACCATCCAGATCGGGTGCCAGCCAAAGTGTGCTAAAACAGTCATTGTGAGTACACCATTTCTGTTGCAGTTAAAGCCAGGAACCTCTATCCCTTAACTTCACCCTCCTTGTAATTCCCACTAAAAGCATATCAAGGCAGTCCCTGACAATATGTTTATTGGCCTTTATTCTGGATGCAGCACTGATTGGAAGGTTAAAGGCTGCTGACAGCTGCAGCATAGGAAGGGCTGGGAGCTGGTGTGGCTCAGAGGGAGCACAGCTTTGGGAAGGGTAACTCCACGCTTGACTGCAGCAGTCACAACCACCTTTCCTTGGGGTGGTGAAGGTCCCACCAAGGAGCTGGGGTGGCAGCCTGAGCCCCAGGACAGTAAGGAGCATAGCAGAGACCAGCAGGCCTGAAGTGCTGCTTAAAATCCAGATCTCCAATTCCCCTCCACCCAGCAGCAGTCCCAAGAGTGAACAACCGTGCTTGCTCACCTGTGTGCTACCCTGACCCGAATCCTCAACATGGCATTTCTGGGTTTCCAGAAAAGGGAATGCTGTGCGGGTTTCTTTGGGCAGCAGTGCCAGCCCTGCCCAGGGAAAGCAGGGAATGCCTGCTTTGGAAATGGTGTCTGCGTGGATGGCATCAACGGCACAGGCACCTGCGAGTGCGGAGAGGGGTTTGTCGGTACAGCCTGCGAAAGCTGCATCAAGGGCAAATATGGCCTCAACTGTGATCAAGGTACAGAGCATCCCCTCACCAGCACTTTTGCTAGTCTTGTCGGATGTCAAAACCTAGTCTTAAAAACACCATTAACCCCTTTTCCTTCCTATTATGGTATTTTATCTCTTCTCCCTTCTTTGGAGATGGTGCCTCCTACTCTAGCATGCTATAGGCTTAGAACAGTATTCTAATGAGAATAATACTCTTCAGCATTGCTTTTTCACCAATGCTTTCCCATTAAAATATAGTTTCAGCCCCTGTATTTAGGAATAGAGGAAAGATAAGCATATTTTGAATGCAGATTTATTTTGTAGTTATAGTAGTTGTAGAAGCCAATAGGCAAATGCCAAAGCAATCCTTGAAATAGCCAAGAGCAGAAGGTGCCATCAGCAGAAGACATCCAGGCCATCCCTCCTGCCGTTCCTTCCCCTCACTGCTTTGCTGCGCACACTGCTCCCCTGACCAGGGACAGGGGTTTCTCCCATCTCTCTCCACAGCGTGCACTTGTGTCCATGGGAAATGCAGCAGCGGGATTGATGGGGACGGCTCCTGTGAATGTGATGTTGGCTGGAGAGGGGTGATGTGTGATACTGGTGAGTGCTCCCTCCTTTTTGTTCTGGGGCGAGAAGTGAGCACTTCAGGAAATGCCAGAACTACAGCCATGACCAGCTCCCAGTGCACCACCAGACACCCAGCAGCTTCCCACATGCAGTGAAATACGAGTGAACACTCCTGTGCTATGGCAGTTAATTACCTTCTTAATAGAGAGCCAGCTGAGATATTGATCATGACACTCAAACACCTTATTTAGCTAACTCCCTATTTGTGTCACCCTGTACCTGTCCTGAAAGAATATCCCATTTGTTGAGGCTGTATATCTTGCAGAACAGAGTTACCCAACACATTTTGATCCTCAGATCAAAAGACGCTCAAGTGCTTCAATAAGTTGATTTAGCCATACAACACTGGATATTAAATTATGCTTTTGCTAATACAATAAAAATTAATTAGCAAATAATCTTTTGTTGGTTTAACATATATCCTATATCTAATAAAATTATATTTTAGTTACATATAATTAAAATGTATTCAATATTTCACAACTTTGCATAGAAATTAAATAATGGTATATGCACATTAATAATATTCAATATCAGTTTTAAATTTGCTTATGGAAAAAAAAGTAATCATAGAATCACAGAGTGGTTTTGTTTGAAAGTGACCTTAAAGCTCATCCAGTTCCAGCCCCCTGCCATGAGCAAGGACACCTTCCACTAGACCAGGTTGCTCAAAGCCCCGTCCAACCTGGCCTTGAACACTGCCAGGGACGTGACAGCAACAACTTATCTGGGCAACCTGTGCCAGTGCCTCAGCACCCTCATAGCGAAGGATCTTCTAATGTCTAATCTAAATCTCCCCTCTGTCAGTTTAAATTTCCCCTTGTCCTGTCACTACATGCCTTTGTAAAATGTTCCTCTCAAGATTTCTTGTAAAGCCCCCTTTAGGTATTGGAAAGCTATTATAAGGTCTCCACTAACTTTATAGTTAGAGTTGCTAGAGTTGCTGAGCAAATTTCAGTTCCTTTAAGAAAACCTACCTTATGTATTTAAACTAATAATGTGCAAAACTCACCAGACAAAAATACAGATTTTTTTCTGTATTATAATACAGAATTATATAATTATATAATTTATTAATTATATATACTAATTATATATTAATTATATAATTTATTAATTATATGATTTATATAATTATATAAATTCTGAATTATAATACAGGTATTTTCCTGGTGATATGATTACATGCCTCTTCCTCACAACTGAGTAAGTGGTACCTGCTGATCTGTATAGATGGAGTCTATACAGACTGAGCGCTCAGTTGTTTGGAGCAGAACTCATAACAGACTCCAGCTCTCTATGGTGGGAAGAAAAGACTGGGAAACTAGAAGGATGTTGACACAAAAGCTTCTGATCCCTGTTCCTTTTTTTTCCTTCTTGCAGAAATCAAAGACGACGCGTGTAACGCCTCATGTCATACCAGTGCTAAGTATGTATGAAATCCACTTATTTTGAGGAGAGAGGAGAAAAAGGGGTTCTCTTGCAAGGCAAAATGCATAGTCCAGCTTGTTCTTTATGAAAAAATGTTAAAGAAAATTAAGTTATTTAAATGTTAAAGAACTAACTAATTTTCAAAGGAGAAAGTCACCCCCATTGAGCCATTTACTGAAGTGTACCTGCTGCCTAGCATTGAGCAGAGAGCAGGATTTACGTTACCCAATACATTTCAAAACCAAGGAGAGGTGAAGACTCGATCCCTGTGCATCAGTTCTGCTGCGTCCCTCTAGAAACTGTGTGCACAAACAAAAGTCTGTGCACAGCTTTAGGGAGAGCAGACACGAAATTCAAGGGTTCTCCATGAGAAAATAGGACATTTGGTAACCAAAGTGTGCATTTTTAATACTTAAAATAATACATCCTAGTGCATTTGGAAAGCTTGGTTCCACTAGGTTCATTTTTATGGTTGTAACTACATCATACTGTAGGGTTAAACGCCTTGGTATTTCTATGTGGCATTACTTTTGGAACAAAGCACAAAAACAAGGGCTGTACAAAAGACCTATTAGGTTTTTTTCTTGTTTTTAATATTGTCTCTCTCCTCCCTACTTCTTTTAGCTGCCTTCTGCTATCAAATGGCACTGCCTACTGCAAGTGTGCAGCTGGGTTTGAGGGGAACGGGACGTTCTGCACAGGTAATGGGCTTTGTTTCTTCCTTTCTGAAGAAAGCAAAAACCAGAAAAGCATGCTGGAAGCACTCTGTGGTCACAGTGGAGCTGGTGAGAGCTGAGCACTTCCCTACGCACCACTTAAAAACCAGGAATTGCTGCCAGTTTGCTCAAAACAAACAAAAGCCCAACAGGTGTGGATTCACAGCAAACAAAGGGCTCGAAACCTCCGAGCTGCGAGGCATTGTGCTAAGGGAAACCAGAGAAAAGGGAACATGCCCTGCACAACCCAGGCCCCATTATTTACAGAGTAATGAAACCTGGATTATGACTTTTACTCCTTTTCCCAACAAAGCCCAGCAAAGAGAGGTCAATTCAGGATACGATAACACTTCCAGCTATGGGAAGCTGTATTTCCTCAGCTTTCTGAACTTGCACAGGTTGCTAGGGTGGCAAAATCAATTTCTTTAAACCAGAGAGATTTGAGAGGCACTCAGAAAGGGGCAATAGCAGCTTATCCAAGGTGTCTCTCCAAGAGTCTGGGATACCTAGACTTAGAAAATAGACTGCTTCTGGTTACAGTGACTGTAATGAATTTTACTTAATCCTTACCTGATTAAAATACTGATGCATTTAGGAACAGAAGTGTATTTGTCCACACACTCACAATGGCTGACAGGGTCCTAATCCAAGATTTTAGCACTCTAGCTGCTTTCATTTTCTCCTCTGGCAGAAATCAACCAAATCCATTTTAATCTACTGGTGGGAAATACCCCATGTGCAGGAAGAGCTGGGTGACACTATAATGGCTCTCCACTCACCCTTAGTCCCCTATACAGGATTCCTGGCCAAAACCAGTTACAGAACAAGTCGTCACCCAGTCTGGCTGTTACAGCTGCTGAAACATCAGTTTAGGGTCATTTGAGGGAAAAACTAAACCAATGTTTGGGCTGATATGATTCACACTGGAGATCAGAAAAGGCTTCCTCCCTGCTCTCAGGGTAGCACAAGCAAACTTAATTTGCAAGCCTCTGATGCATCCAGAGTTGGAGAAAGGGCATGAGTATCCATCTGAATAAGAACCAGGACTTTTTGTCACAGGAGGGCCAGGTGGTATCACAATCCAGACCTCCTGCAAGAGAAGGTATATGATCTGTGTGCAGAAAAAGGCAAGCTAAGGGGAAGTTTCAAATGGCCATTTAATCTAGATAAGAACATGAAGGTCCCTTTTTTGTGCTTGGTTGGAATGGGCAGAATCTGAAGGTGGAAAGTTACTTAAAGTCAGTCTTGGATGAATTCTTAAATTCCAGACTAGGGGCATCTTCTCACCATTCCCCATGAAATCAGTCAGATGTATTAAAATCTGGCACTAACGGAGCCTATGGCCTCTTAAATCAGAAGGACTCTGTGTTCAGAAAATGTCAGCAAATCCCTCTAAAATATAGGGACAGCTTAACCTGAAAGGCAAAAAGCCATTTAAGTGCATTGATTTAATCTTGGCTGTTGTCACTGTTCAGCTACTGATGCTTGCAAGACCAGCAACGGTGGCTGTTCTGCTAAGGCAGAGTGCAGAAAAACAACGCCTGGCAACAGAGTGTGCGTCTGCAATGCTGGGTACACTGGAGATGGAATAGTCTGCATCGGTAAGCATTTACAGCTTCTCATATATCACATGGAGGAAACTTACGGGAGTGATTTTTCCTGTAAATGGGAGATCCTTCTTCCCCTATGACCCAGAAGTGCAGTTTCCTGATACTACTATAGACCTTGGTGCCAAAGGCATCTCTACCTGCCATGTGGTTGATACTACTTGGCAAACCCTGCAACTACAGCAGTGTGGTGTGACACCAAAGCTTATTAATAAAGATCTACCTCTCTACAAGGATAGCTCCATCTTCAGCTGCTTGATATGCTCCCACTCCTCTGACCATTGCAAACTTTAAGATATATAGACGTTGTTATATCATACATCCCCAGGTATGGTTTTAGAAATGCTGATGGCAGGGTTTTAGCTTTCACCAAGACAACTGCAAGATGTAGACTGAGGTATTAAGTAGCTAAGGGAATTAGTTTCATTGATTCACATAAATCTGCATTCCTAGGACGCTTTACTTAAAATTCTGCCTTCTTGGGTTTTCAGAAGTCACTCTTTCTTATTATACTCTTTCTGTTTTATAAAGAAATCAACCCTTGTCTGGAGAACAATGGTGGATGCGATAGAAATGCAGAATGCACACAGACTGGACCCAATCAAGTGAGTACTTTGTCAGGGCATAAAAATAAGACTGGCCAAGTGTTTACAGCTTGATAAAGAAAGATTTCCTCATCTCAGCTTTGCTTTTAAATGGAAAAATGGATTTCATAACAAAAATTCTGAAGTTATGTTTCTCCCAAAAGGTATTTGAGGGAGTGTGTGGACAAAGATGAAAATAAACCAATTTCAGTAAAAGTAATTCAGTACTGCAGAGGAAAGCAGGGGTTTGCTGTTTCAAGTGGTTGTTTTTCTCGTTTGGGAGGTTTGGATATGAAAACCTGTCAGTTTTAAAGTATTGCCAGATAATGTTTGGTTTATTGTTATAGAAACTGCCCGTGAAAAATTCCATTTCAGACTAGCCCTTCTCCCAGCATAGCTCAAATGTATTCACAAGGAAACAAACTGGCCTGAATCATAGTTCTCATATAGAGGTTAGAGCATGCCGGCATCTATTCGCGCCTCTTCTGTTCTGAGTCTCCCATGCACAAGTACCACATAATGTCCAAAGAGAAAAAAGTATGAAACAGCAAAGAGGAAAAGAAGCAGCAAATTGTCCAGGCTATCAAGTGACTCAGATTAGGGTTTCTGTTTTTCTAACAGTTACAGAAGAAGCTGAACTCCCTGGTTGTAGCAATTCTTATCATCCCCTTATAGTTCCATATTGGCTATTGGCAGGACTGTAATCCTCCAACAAGCACTGAACAGTATTTCTTCAGGAGCAATGCAGGAACCAGAGACCAGGAGTCAGAGGCCACCTCCTGCCTTCTAGTTGGTCCAGAGACAGGAGAGGCAATAACCCCATCAACCCTTTCTGACAGTACCGGTCCATTAACTCTTTGCCTTGACTGTCGTTTTCAAGTTAGTATGTTTCTGGTGGGGGCAGAGAGCTGCTTAACTGTTTCCCAGCCCCTCTAGACAGGATGGATGATGGCTATTTTCTTCCATACACCCTCTCTGGGGCTACTCGTAGTAGCTACAGCATGATTATTTATAATTCCTTACCCATAGGAATACAGTTAATGTAGGAGCAATAATAACCTCTACTACAAAATCCCTACACTGCACAGGCAAACATACAGAACAGAAATGCATCTGCTTTCTTTAGGGCTTTCAGTCATCCACATATATAAAGCTCTGCTATTACACTGCCTAGCAGTTTTATTTCTGCTGCAGAAATCTCCTTGAATTTTCAATCTCCTAAACATTAAATCTGAATTCAAAATTGAGAACCATTAAACAGTGAAATGGGGAGGAAGATAAGTCATTTCTTTGCAACCATGTTAGATTTTCATCTTTGACTTAACTGCAAGTGCAAAACAGACTAATCATAGCCTGTCAAATGTGTTACCACTGCACGGGAAGCTGTCAGTAACATTAGGACACAATTCCAAGTGTATTTTGAAGATATGTTTCATCACGTAAAAAACAGAGGAAGGGAAGAGAGGGGGAATACCCATCTATGCAAATAAAATGAGGGAAACAATTCAGGGATTTAGCCTATTTTGCCAGCAAGGTGACCATGTACAGATGTCAAAGGCATCATTAAAATGAACAGAACAACAGCAGAGGAAAGATGAATAGACACGTAAAGGGCAAATAGAGTCTCTTGGAAATTGTTATTCCCCATCGCAGCCTATGGTTCCGCATGCTGGCTAAGAAACTGCCATGGGAGAGATGATGTACTTTTAGCTTAATAAATCATATACCGTATCACTATGAAATAATCTGGCAAAAAAGTAAATTAAATATAAGTGTGCTGAAAAAAATAATCAGATATCTTTCCATGTGTGCATGTTTTCTGGGTTTGCTTTCTAGGCAGTATGTAATTGCTTGAAGGGATACTCTGGAGATGGTAAAAGATGCACATATATCAGTCTGTGTTCACAAGTAAGTATCTACTTAATGAGACTATTTAAGGTCTTGTTATAAGCATTATGCATTTGGGGGTTGTGTACATTCAAAACTAAATCAGAAATGCCCAGAATCAACTTACGTTAACTTAGCTAATTTTGAAGTGTGCTTGGTTCAGTGCATGCTTTAATGCTGTCATTATTTTAGAAACTAAGTATGCAGTAAGGACTTTTCCTGGACATGAGACAAGTGAAGGCCCAGACTCATCACCAAGTCTTAAAAAACACTTAAAATCAGATCTAGAGAAACAGACCCTAGTATGTAGTGGTAAAATATGTCATATCTTCTCAGCAACTTTTTTGTCATTGCTAGAGTTCACATAAAAAGCCACTATCTAAATTTGCATTTGGGACACAAAGGGTTTACCAACATTTCAATTACTGTTAATAAATAAATTAATACATAAGAGCAGTTTCTAGGCAAGACAATTAAAGAGTTTGGTTCAAATTATAAGAAAGATATGTGATCTGCTACTACATGTTACCTGTAATAACAAAGAAAAATCTACCACTCAGGTTATTGATGCTCAGGGGGCAGTTGTAGCTGTTCTAGGAGCCATGTGATTGGGAACCAAAGAGAATAGTCTACAATAGATCAAAATGCATATTTATTTGAAATAGTCTCCTGTCATTAAGACCTCTGGTATGATTTAGGATCATATCTGTGCAGGCTAAACAGGAGAAATTATCAAGTATCAGCATACACATCCCCTTCTAACATTTTTCTACTCTAATCAGAGTATCAAGTCCTCACATTGCTGGGTCATTACCGGTGAAATCCATGGTTTTTGGCGAAAAGAGTTACTCAGGAGCCTGGGCATGCCTGTGTTACCTGGAAGAGATGTTTCCTGTAGAGGTCTCAGCCTGAAAGCTCACCTAGGACATAGCTCCCCACAGCGCCTATGGCCACGTGTAGGCTGTATCCCAAATGCATCCCTGTGGATGCATCATACAGAATAGCAACACTGCAGCAGAGACAGGTTAGTGAATAATAAAACAGAGGAGATAGATTTTCATCGTGCTAGCCACCACCTTTTCTTGATTGGGAGGTTAAAAAACAAAACAAACCTACAAACACTCATTCTTCACGCAAATCACTTCCCTCCACAGCACACAATCCTGTAACAGCACACAATTCCTGTAGCATTCCTCATTCTGTCCCTCACTTCTCACTTCAGGCTGAGAATTAGCCACATATGTTCCACACGAGCCAGCTCCCATACTGCAAGCCACATATTTGCAAGCAACATGGTTCTCTGCACCAGCCACATTACTCTGCTTCTTGGCAAGCTGCAGCAGGGACATATCCACTCTCTCGTGCACATTAATCCTTTGTGCTCTGAGCACTGTGACAGTAACTCTCAGTCTCCCAGCCTGGCCTGTCAGCAGACTTTCTCTAACCTTGAGAAAGGTTGCAGAGATGAAAGAGCAAGGGCACAAACAGAAGCTGGCGGAAGGGGAGGTCAAAGTAACAAGTCATTGCTTCCTATGACTTTGTGTGCTTTTGCTTTTTCCTGTGCCTTGTCCCAGCAAGTCTGTGTCCGCTTTATTAATTATACATTAAAAAAAAGATAGTCTTGAGAAGAATCAGTGTCAGACCGGAGGCTAATCTGGCTTCATGATGGCTGTGCAGCACAGCTGGACAAGAAGCTATGATAAACCCAAGACTGCCAACAGCTAGCCAAATAAATAGCAAGTGCACCCAAACCTACAGCCAGGGCTCACTGTCAGTCAAGTCAGGCCCCAACGATACCTCCCAAAGGACCTTCTGCTCCCACTCACAGCCCATGCAAAAGGCTACCCAAGATGACCGGCAATAGAAAGGACACCATGAAATAAGCACAAGAAAAGAAGACAAGGTGGCTTCTCAGTTTTTCCTGATTTGCTCTCAAGTCCAGCATAGAAACTTATTTGCAGGCTGAGATGTTAACTGGGGAGCATCTACTTGTTACTGGGCAGGGCTCTGAACCCCAGCACGCTGCTCCTGGATGAGGGACATCTCCCTTTAGCATGGGGAGCTTCCTGGAGGCAGCTGGGTGAAATTAATCTGCTGCTCCAAGCCTAAAGCTGCACTGGTGTGGACCCAGGAGCAGACAGGAGATGTGTTAGAGGAGAGCTGCTGTGGCAGGTCCCTGTTCCAGCTGGCCTGGGCCATCAGACAAAGAAAAATGGACACCTCCTCCAGAAATCCAGGCTTCTGGCACTGTAAAAGTGATTTACAGCTGTGAATAGTTCCTTTTGGTGTAAATCAATGCTGCTTCAGCAGAACAGCGAAAGCTAATCCCTATGGTCCAGAGTGAAACTTGCAGGGAAGACTCTTGGATTATTATAGTACCAAAGCTATAAAGAGGGAATCAAAACTACATCCTCTGCATAAAAGGAGAATTATTTCTTAGGAACTTTAAATGCTCTTTAATATTTGCAAGAAAGCATCAGAAGTTCTAGAAAGATCTGGTTTCAAAAAACTGGGATTAAGTCTTTCTAAAATAAAAACATGTAAAAAAGAATTAAGAAAAATAGTGAATTGGTTTGTACACCTGGCAATAAAGGAATTAAATAATCTAAATGTTGATCTTACAAGAATAATGGAGGCTGCAGCGAATTTGCCATTTGTAATGACACCGAGCTGACAGAAAGGACCTGCACCTGCAAACAGAACTACATTGGGGATGGATTTAAGTGCAGAGGCAATATCTTCCAGGTAAAGTACTGCATGTGTTTGCTGTCCCTCATCTTTACTACAATGTTATTTAATACAATGGTTGTCTCTTGAAACACACCATTTTTTTTATTGGACAAATTGGTAAATCTACTCCAGAATTTGAAACAATCCCAATCCAAGAAACCAGGAATAGGAACAGGATGCTGAAATATAAACTTACCCATTCAGAAAAAAAGTCAAACTGATGGACAATCATTATGACTGCAATGCTAGGGAGATAATACTGGTATTTTTAGGTTTCAAAGAAGCCTGGAAGCCTGTTCTTTGCTAGAGCAAGGTAAGAACTGAACAGAAGCAATGCAGAGGAGCAACATTTATTCCAAACCAGAAGATCCCTTTCTTGTTCAAGTGCTGCATTTGTTTGCTTTCCACTGATGTTGCCTCACATTTGCATCACTGTTACAAAGTCTTGTTCTTGATTGCAGGAACTTCTCAGGGATGCCAACACATCTAGGTTTTATTTCCACTTAGAGGTAAGAAAAGGTTGAGCGGGGGGTATTTGCAGGGGAGAAGTGGGGGTATCCCTCTTTATTTCCTGGGGTTTATTTTTGCCTCAAGAGTGGGGAGCAGGCAAGAATCTGGCGTGTACCAACTTAATTGGGACTGGATTTGGATCACCAGTCACTAATATTGCAGATACTCTAATTTAAGCTTTTAAAATGCCCAAAAAAACTCTAAAGTATTAATGATCAAGACCAAGATCCTAGGGAAACATAGGGCTTCCAGATCGGGCATAAAACCAAAGCTTTCACCCATTCACAGTCTGAGATCTGCCAGCACATCTCTCATGACATCTGACATGAGCAAACACCACTCTTCTATTACCTTTTTTTGCATTTCAGAACTGTGATGCTGTTTTCAGTTGCCCCTCTGAAACATCACAGGATGCTCTGTGTGTTGCTGCATGCCCGTGTGCACTGCCAGCTCTCACTGCTTATCAGAGACTGGAAGTAGTAATTCTCTGTTTACCCCCAGCATTAGGGCACAAACCTGTATACTGGCCTGCTAGTCCAAGAACTCATATTCTAGCTTCAGTTCTTCTACTATAGTAGATGGATGAATGGTTTCCTCTCACTTTATCAGAGCTCTCATTATTTTAGTTTGTCGGTGGTCATTGCAAAGTGCCCCAGGTCCATTTGTACCTCTAAGAGTAACTAATCTACTCCTAGGTGTGAGTAACCATGTATCAGCTAAAAGCATGTACAACCACATGTATGTTATCCACTCTTGTTTTTCTCAAGATGAAAAGGTTTCTTCGTCCTTCCTTGCCCATGGGGGAATAGCCCTCTCCACCTTCCCCTATGCTTAGTTTTGGGAACTTTCTCTCTTCTTCTCCTATTTGTTATTGCAGAGGAAACAGAGATTTGGCTATAAACTGAAAGAGCAAAGTCTTCCACTTTATACCTGTGGACAAAAATGGCAGATAGGACTGGGAAGGAAAGTCCACACTGCACAAGAGAGTTTCTCTTGCTCTTATATTGCAGGGAAGGGAACCCAACACATAGCAGCAATGGGGATACAGGCACCACCTCCCACTCAGCAGGGCTGTCCCCTTTGTTGTGTGACGTTCAGCACACTAACAACTCATAACTTCTTTGCCCTCTGAAATTTGACAGGCCTTGTCTATCAGAGATGTTGCGGGTCCTGGCCCCTTCACTCTGTTTGTACCTCGCACAGATGTACTGAACAGCGACCCACGAGTAAGTAAGAAAGCCAGAAGTTCTTGATGAGCTGGCTATGAGTTTTTGGATTCAGATGCCTTGCTCAACTTCTCCTCTTCTCCAACTCCCCCTTCTGCTGCAGGTCAAGGACTGGACTGCCAAAGGAGTGATGGCTCAAATCCTGCGGTACCACATGGTGGGTTGTGCCACTCTGTTGTACAATGACCTGACAAGAATCACCAACATCACCTCCCTCCATGGAGACCCAATACACATCAGCTATTCTCAGGTAATGGAGCATAAAGAGGCAGGAGACATTGTAATGGAACAGTCTGCTCTCATCCAGCTTGTTTTTAAAACCTAACTGGTTCCCTTTCCTCCTCTGATGCACAAAAATTAATAAATACCATTAAAAGAAGATTGCCCATCCAGCTGAAGTGTTCAGCACTTATCTGCTATGCCAAGAGTGGAGCTGTACAGCCCTTGCTTTGGCACAAGTTATTTTATCCTCAGACTCCGGCTTTATTAGCATGATGAGAGCTTGAAAAAGCAAAAGGCAATTTATTAGAACTGAAGCTGCTGTTTGCTGCAAAGAAAGGATGGTTTGGGCTCACCGTATCAAAGAAATCTGGCATCAGCCTCACCCTCACACAAGGTTCCACAGAAAACATGTTTTTGTTGCCTTTCCAGAACAAACTGGTTTTGAACAACAATGCTGAAATCATACTCAGTGATGCTGTTGGCACGAATGGTGTGATTCATGTCATAAACCAAATCCTGGTCCCATCACATATGCAGGATTTCCCCCTTAAGAAGGTATGTGCAGCTCATTGCCATTCTCAACCCAGGAGCTTTTCCACAGTTACTATTAGATATGTAAGTCATGTAAGTCACCAAAAAAAGTTATACTAAAAAGACCTTATACAAACATCATTTTACACTACTGAATAAACTGAATGTTATATTTAAAATTCATTCATGAACTACAGTTATAGTAAGAACAGTAGAAGAGGACTTCTGCACAAGGCTTCTACAGTGGCTTTGATTTCATAACAAGAAGTGACTTATAGGGGAAAATAAGCTAATATCTGCTTTTTAAATACACATACAATGCATTTATTATATAAATTACTGAAATTCTCTTCTTTGTAGGAAAGCCTTAAAATGGTTGCAGCCAAACACGGATACGTCCTGTTCAGCAGTTTGTTAGAGGTAAGGACACAGAGGCAGCAGCCACTGAGTAAAGGTTTGAAACACCTTTTTTGAAGACAAAAGCACAGACATGGCACATGGCATCACTGGCAGGATAGCGTTGCGTGAGCCAAAGGGCTCACAACACAGTACACAACAACCCTGGTCATCACATGGTCCCTCTCCCACAAAGGTGAGGAGTTACAAAGTAGAACCACAGCCACTTCTTCCTACACCACTCGGCCCTGTCCTACCGTATGTCAGACTATATGACCAAGGTTTGACCCAAGTATGACTCTTTGAACCCAAAGTTGGGCTGTCAGCCTGGTTTTAAGTGGGCAGCCCTGGGAGATGAAGCACTTCTGAGAATTCAGTCATGTAACTTGACTTGGGCAGCTCAACTCAGGCATCTGGATTTTAAAGTTATGGTGTTTTCAGACCAGCGACCAAGGCAGCCCATGGGTCACTGCATACCGATTACACCAGGCATTCACCAGATAAGGTCAATGTCATTCTAGATGGAGCATTAATCCTCCACCCCTGTTTTTGGTATGTTGCAGAAAAACAACCTGCTTGGGCTGATCAACGACCCTATCCACAAACCCGTCACGCTCTTCTGGCCCACAGACACAGCTATCCGTGGGCTGCCACAGGAGCAGCAGGACTTCCTCTTCAAGAAGTCCAACACTGACAAACTGGTGCAGTACCTCAAGTTCCACATTGTCCGTGATGCTGCAGTAAGACCTCGCTTCTTAGGAGCATTGCCAAGGCCAAGACATGCAAGCCCAGGCACATGCATCTCCCCTGTTTCCTCCTCAGGTGCTGGCCTACCAGCTCCCCAGCTCCACCTCACTGAAGACCCTGCAGGGCTCCAATCTCACCGTAAGCTGTGGAGATAACAGGGAGATTGTAAGTGCTCACTCTGCCGGTACACTTATCCTTTGCCCCTGCTGCAGGATCCACCCGTGCAGACCCTACTATGCCTGTGCATAGCCCACAGATAGGGTCAGTGGCATCAAAACTAACTGGTCTTTGCCAGTCCGTGCCAACAGCCACACTGGGGCAGCCACCCCAATGGATTCATCAAACTAGATAGTTCGCAGGACTCCCAGGAGCTCTTGTTCTCTCTTCTGTAAGATGCTATTTGTTCAAAACAGTTCTCAGTTATCACAAAACTGAGATATCAGCACATTTTAACTTCTCCTACAAAGAAATACACAATGGAAAACCATGAAGATGAATCTGACTTTGACAGAAGCCCAATAAACACAGCATCTGCATGCAGATTCTGATTTGTAATCGCTTACAAGCCAAGACTGCTGTTATACACACAGCCTGTGAAACCAGAGCAACTGCACACTTTTCTTTGCAAATTTATTAGATCATACCTGGCAAGCATCTGCATCTGAAAACACATAATCATAGAACAGTTTGGGTTGGAAAAAGGACCTTCAAAAGTCATTTAGTTCAAACCCTTTGCAATGGGCAGGGACATCTTCAACTAGGTCAAGTTGTCCAGAACATATCCAGCCTAGCCTTGAATGTCATCAAGAATCCACCGTCTCTCTGGGCAGTAATTTTCCATCCTCATTGTAAAGATTTTTTTTCCTCATATCCAGCCTGAATAACGTCCAGCCTTAACCACATGACTAAGCCTAAATGTGCTTAAGGTAAACCTGTGGACATAGGGAAGGCATAATCTGGTCTCTTGAGGAAAGGGAAAAGATCTGCCCATCTATGAGGCTATAGCACTCAGTTATAGGAAGAGAGGTCCCCAAATTGTTCTTGATCCCTTACAGCTGTCTGTGTTACCTACAGAGTAACATCTTCCACCAAGAGCATTCCTGCAAGGGCAGGATTATCCCCAATTCCCATTCAGGCCTTGGATTCAGCCTGGCCCCAAGCACTGGCTCACAACTTGTCATGCCCCTCTCCCCATCCCATCTCACAGGGTGCCCTTTTCCTGAACGACAGACAGTGCAAGATAGTGCAGCGGCAGCTGGAGTTCGATGGAGGCATCGCCTACGGCATCGACTGCCTGCTGACAGACCCCAGTCTGGGGGGACGCTGCGACAGCTTCTTCACCGTGGATTTCATGGTCAGTCCCCTTTTCGGTCCCCCACCCTGGCAAAGATGCAGCCCAAGGGCCAAACCTTGTCCTCAAAGAGACCAGGGCCACACTTGCAGCAGCTCTGGCACTACCAAGATTAAGACTCACCACTTCAAGCTGGCTTCATCTGCCACACTGGTTAGAGCTGAGGTTAAGAGGTACAGCACAATGCCTGAAAGGTACACAACAGAAATCCTGCATCCCCAATAAGCAACACACAGGTCAAATGGTTTCAGTTAAGAGCAGCTTAGCAAGCTCTGCCCTGCTTTCAACAAGAGCAGTACCTTACAAATGTAAGCATAAATTTGGGCAAAGATTGAACTTCCTATCATGCTTTTAAATTAGTACAGATTCACACTATTAGTCTGGTCATACCGATTGCATTTACGAAGTTTCCAGTTATAAACGAACATCACTGCTGTCCCAGCTGCACAGGGAATTAAGGACCCAAGATAGAGAACTGCCTACTCTGTTAGACAGGCTCTCAATCTCTCACATTTCTTGGTTTCACAGAACTATTCTTTAACACACCTGAACTTGTACTGTTAGCGTGGAGGAAGTTTCCTCTGTGAAGTTTGATGGGTCCCACAAACAGAAAGTTCCAAAACCCATTTTGAAATGGTTACAAGACCAAATATACTTCAGTTTAATTCAAATACATGAAAAAATTACCTAGAAGTAAACCAACTTTCATCTAGTCAGTCTTAAAAAAGCTTATTAGAATTTGTATCTCAGTTATAAAGCCAACACTTGTGTGTATCCCATCTGCTCAAGTTACGTTTTTGTTATGACTTTGTTAAATGAAATCAAACAGACATCATTTCAGGATCAGGTCAGCACTTCCTTAGAAGTAACCATTTACCTCTACTCTAAATTAGACATCCAGATCTGATGCAGCCCACATCAATATTTGTTTGAAGAACCTTCACCATCTCTTCCCTGCTTGTTTAAATCCAGAGCAAAGTTTCTTCTTCCAGAACTTACGTTCTGGTACCAAAACTATTTTCTTACATTTCATGGCACTAAATATTTGCAACTATTTTGTCGTCATTCTCCTCTCTTCTTTCTCCAGAGTTTTTTATAATCTGTTTCAAGTGTAATAAGCCTACACTCTGCTCATATTTGCTGCTTTCCTAAACAAAACCTTGTCTGTGTCAAGTAGCTTTTTGTTACCACTATTTTAATGCACTTTTTTCTTCTTTTCCATTTTGTACAACAGGGGCATTGTGTTAGCTGTTTCAGCAATTCTAAATGCCCTCCTGGGACAAAACCAAAGGTAATACATCAAAACTTTGCATTTAATCAGTCTAACCTGCTCTTCTCTATACTTCATGCAAGCAAACTAGAATAAGTTGCTTTGAAAAAATAAAGAGACCCCTCAACAGCAAAACCACACTGTGAGGTGATGCCATAAAGCCTCAGGGACAAAACTGTCCCTAGGCAAACACCCAAGTGTTGGTGTTGGGAGATGCTTGTTGGTCTCGCACAGCATCTACTGTAAGAGAGTGCTTTGGTTAACTTTGGAGCATCCCCTCCATCCTCGTTAATGGTGTTTAGCAAGTTGGGAATCAAAGATAAGGCGGTGGCTTCGCATCTGCGCTCATCACACACCACGTTTTTATTCAATGTGCTTCAGAAACTATGATTTAAAGAGGGGAAACAAAACAGATCTCCACACAGCACTTACATTCCTGTGTTTTTCCTGCCTCTCTGCACTGGCACATATGATGCCCAGGAAGGGATCCACTGGTGCACGTACGAGTCCTATGGCCTGCGGAGGGATGGCTGCCGTAGGAACTGCTCCATGGTCATCCACACAGCTAAATGCTGCAAGGGCTACTTCGGGCCAGACTGCCAAGGTAGGACTCTCTTCCCCACCACCAGCCCATGGCCTGCTGAGCATGGCTGTGTAGAAACCATGAAAGCTGGGGTAGGGGCATGAGGAATGACCAGCCATGGGGTGGGGGAGCTTAGCTGCAGGAGCTGAAGTACACAGGAAGTATTATGGCTTTTTCATTCCAGATAATCTCTTGTTCACATTTACAAGTTTTAAACTCCATGTTAATAGCAAACTAAATGAACACTATAGAAAATGAAGACTGCCCTGTGTAACCAAGCCTAGCCAGTCTTAATGGGTCACCAGCTGGAAGTCATTTCAGCACAAACAGACATGAGGTTTACAGCAGTGGTAACAGGACACACCAGAGACACAACTCATGACAGCTCAGCCATGTGCAAGTGCACCCACCACTGAAGTAAGCTCAGGAATTGCAGCTTTGAACAGTGTGAGACTATTTAGGAGGCTTTATCTCCAGCAGTTTGTTAGCAGACACTAACACACTGTGTGCTCCTTCACCTGCTAGCCCCATGGGGTAACAGTGCTGAGGTTCTCACCAGGGCACACAGGCTTGGGATGTCTGCTGACAGACAGATCCAGTAGCCCTGCTGACCCAGATTTCACAAGCAGATACATGCAGGTCCCATGCAATTCTGGCCAACTCAGCCTAGGCTGCCCTTTGGGCTCTCACCAGCAGCATGCAGGCACATGGAGATGCACAAGCAAGGTTGGGTTTGGGCTGGGCAGTGCCATTCACTGATGGGTCTGAATGAGCAAGCAGCCAGGTAACAGCACCCACAAGGCTGGGAGGATCCAAAACACCTTTCTGACAAGAGTTGTAAAAGGCATTTGGAGCATGAGGCTTGCAGCCACAAGTGTCACAGATGTTTTTACATACCCCAGCAGAGATGCATTTACAGCCATTTCCCTATTTAAGGATTTCTACAGAGCAATAAATAATGAACAGTGACAATGGATAAACATGCATTTGAGCTAAAGAGCCACTTTTTTTTCTCCCCATTTTAAACCTTTCAGCTTGCCCTGGGGGCCCAGAGACACCATGCAATAACCATGGCTCCTGTGATGACGGGTACAGCGGGACAGGAGAGTGCCACTGCAACAGCGGCTTCAATGGGACTTCGTGTGAGCTGTGTTTGCCGGGCAGATATGGCTTCAGCTGCAGGCGTAAGTTTAAGTTCCCTTTCCATACGAGTACCCATCCCTGAACTGTTTTGTCAGCAGTAAGTTTTTAAGTAAACTGAGAAACTCTTCCCACTTTCAACACCAATGCTCTTCCTTGGTGCTGCCTCACACAGAGGGGTAGCTCAGGGTCTCAGAAAAGAGGAGGAGAAGGCAAGGGGGGCAGAGGCTTACATGGCTGTCTCTGCAGGGCTCCTCTTACTCTCACATGGCACACATAAGAGGAGTGTAAATAACAAGGAATAGAGGAATAGACTCTGTCAACATGTGTTTTCAACTGCAGCATAGTCTTCTCTCCCATTCCCATAAAGGTTAAGGAAGCCTTTTAGCTGTGTGGTTCCTCAAAGATTACAGAAGGCCAAGGCCATGCACTGCTTTTGCAGAGGAGAAGAAAAAGAGCACCAAGATGAAGGCATTTTGCGAAGAGGGACAACAGCCAAGAAACTACTCAAATAATCCACTTTGCTGTGGTTTTAAATGTAAACCAGGTGGAAGCTACTTATTTAATTTAATAAACTAGGATCAATATCACTCTTTAAACTCAAGTGTTTTCCCTGACATAAAGCCTTCAGATAGAAGCTACAATATTAACTCCTCCATCCTAACTACTTGCACCTGTAGTGCTCATGAGGAGCACATGATGGGGTATTATACACTAGGTATCCTTGGGGTGTAGGCAAGACAATGTGCTTGGACGCTAGTGCTTGGGATTATGCTTACCTACAATTTATCCATTTTATAGCACAAACTGTGTAAGCTGTTAGTCTGAAACACAGATTGTGGTATCTAACAGAAAAAAACTTCTATTAGCCCCTTCTTTTTGATGCATATTTATGTCAGCCAAAAAATTAGCTAACCAGGTTAAATGAAATAAAATCAGTGAGTGAAGCTTCTTTTCAGCAGGATAGGTTTTCACAGAATCAGTTCCACCAATCCCACACCATTTTCCTCTTTAAATGACAATATTTCATTAAGAGGAATAAGGCAAGAAAGGATGCTACTTCATTACATTATAAAACAGAGAGCCACCAATAATTCTTTAAGAAGTGCTCAGCATATAAACTATTGCAGGGCTGAAAAAGTAGGGGAAAAAAAACATCAGCTATAGATTGAATCAGCCCCTCATGCCTCAGTTTGCAGGGCAACCCCCCCCTCCCCCAAAGAAACTTAAAAGGTAGCTTAACCATGTTTTAGAGCAAAGCTCACTAACCTCATGTTTGCCTGCCTTCTTTCCTCAGGTAAACCTTCTCCCACCCTTCACTTACCTTACTTCCCTTTGGCTTCCCCACCACTAGCAGCTGCTGTCCATTAGGACAGGATCAGGCTGGGTCTTCATCTTAGTCATTAACTCCTTCCTGCCACAGTCCTTTGTGAAGTTTTCTGCTCTACCACAATGCAGATCAATACTCGGTTTCATTTTCAGAGGCACACTGAATTAATGCCAGTTATAAATGTATAGGATCACAGGACAATTTAGATTGGAAGAGGCTCCAGGAGGTCTCTAGTCCAGATACTTGCTCAAAACATGGTCAGTCCTGAGCTCAAACCAGGTTGCTCAGGACTTATCCTGTTAGGGCTTGCAAACCTCCAAGGATGGAGACTGCCCAACTGCTCTGGCCAGTCTGGTCCTCTGCCTGACTGGTCTTATGCTGAAAAACCATGAGGTTAGACTTGTCTAATCTACTGCTGGATAACACTACACCCAAATTGACAGCCTCAGTGATGTTTCTCTAGAGAAAGCTTTTCCCCTTTCCCAACAGCAGCTCTGTAAGTGACCCCTCTGCATTCCTTTTGCAGCCTGCGAATGCAAGAACAATGGGCAGTGCGACGAAGGATATTCAGGAACGGGCCGATGTTTCTGTGAAACAGGATGGACTGGCCGGCTGTGTGAAACCAAGCTAGGTCTCTGCCTTCTCTCACTGGACTCTGTCTCATGGAGCCACGGGTTGAAAGCACTTGCAATTCAATGGAGTGTTTGTGTAAAGAGGGAGAAAGGGTTAACAGCATCAAAAGCCCTCAGAGGACACTAAGGGACTCTGCTTTGGACTGGGAACAAGTCCCTTTATCCCTCTGTCTCCTTCTTTGTGAAATGGGAATGTGAGTGCCCCCTGCCCTGCGGAGGGGCTTGGGCTACATGCAGGAAGGTATCACCCGAGAGCTAAGCAGTCAGAAAAGTACTATTACAGGTTCTCCAGTTAGCAAGACTGGTATGAGAGCTTTTCTTTATGCATGGAACAAGGGCATTGCAATACAAACAGCAGTTTCATCCCAGCTCCTCTGCCTTCCCTACAGCTCTGCCACCAGTGTGTTCCCCAAGCTGCTCTGTCAACGCTGTCTGCAGGGAGAACAACACATGCCAGTGCAAGCCCTTTTACAAGGGGGATGGGATAACATGCGAAGGTGAGTGCCCTCTCCCATCCTCAGCCTGCTATGGGAAAGCAGGTTGTCCCCACTTGCACATACACAAGCACACAGTTACTGTCCAGTATGAAATGTTGGCTGCCAAACCTACAAACTTCCACAGTGCAGCACGTGAAACAAATTTAGGATAGATACAGATCAAGTTGTTCTAAACCAGGCAGTTGACTTCTCCAGCAGGAGTGTGAGCAAGAAGTGCACTTCAGCCAGGTTTTGGAGACTGCAGGGTTATAGGCAGGGTTTCCCTTACATGGTTTTCTTTGATGGTCTTAGGCAAGGCAGTTCCAAAGTTCCTTGCTGCAGAAACTGTCATTCTTTCTCAGCCAGGTAACTTGCATCCTCCAAAGTCATCCCGGCAAGAAGTCTGTGGGATGATGCTATGCCTCTTAAACCAAGAACGTCCTGACAAGGGCTTCAGAGCCCTAAAGGACAGCCTCGGGAAACTGAAACAGTTGGGGTTTTTCCCAAGCAAGGGTTCTGGTATTTGTAGAGTGGTTTACAAAAGCAATGGAGGTGGTTTGTCTTTCATCCTGTTTAAAAGCAGACTTTATTCACCCGTTTTCTTTTCCCTGTGCAGCTGCAGACCTCTGCAAACAAAACAACGGTGGGTGCCACAAGATGGCTGAATGCACACAAAGCGGGGTGAAAGTCTTCTGTAGCTGCCAGAAAGGATACAAGGGAGATGGCTTTGCATGCCTTCCAATAAATCCTTGTGCCGATGGGTTCAACGGAGGCTGCCATGAGCATGCCATTTGCACTGTCATAGGACCTGTAAGTTGAATGATTTCACAGAATCATAGAATGGGTTGGGTTGGAAGGGGCCTTAAAGCTCATCCAGTTCCAACCCCCCCTGCCATGGGCAGGGACACCTTCCAGTAGACCAGGTTGCTCCAAGCCCCTGTGTCCAACCTGGCCTTGAACACTGCCAGGGATGTTGCAGCCACAGCTTCTCCAGGCAACCAGTGACAGTGCCTCACCACCCTCAGAGTGAAGAATTTCTTCCTAATATCCAATCTAAATCTCCCTTCTGTCAGCTCCTCCCACTACTTGCTGATTTTGGTTTATAATTATCCATTGCACCATGCTGGTCTGGAGTACACGTGGCCAGACCCCAGCAGTGATTTCCAGTCACTGGAAAACTGCAAAACACAGACACACACAGACAAACACATCCAGTTCATATCTCTGATCTGTAACATGCTCCCTCTGCTTACGTTCCCTCTCCTTATGCTCCTCTTTCAGTCACCAGCAAGAAAATCCGAGGCATTTCTTCCAGGTGCCAGCAGAAGTCTTTTCTCTGGCTGGATCCCACTCCATACCTTCCCAAGTCCCTGTTTTCCAGAACAACCTTTACATAGCCCCAGCTTACTTTCCACATCAGTTTGGTATCCTTTCAGCTGAGGAGTGAGAAAGAGTTTGACATCTTTGCTCTAGGGAAAGGAGTGCTAGCAGATGGGACATTTTGCATGTGTAATTCTTCTGTCTCCTTCCTAGCAATCCCTGGCTGGATACCACTATTTGCAATAGGAGTTTGTTGGATTGAGGCTAAATGTATTTTGGTAAACCTAGGGACAGCTGGGAGAACAGTGTCACTTGTTGGTTGGCTGGACTCAGCTTAAAGTGCTCTGCAGCCACATGATACAAATTCCTTGGCCCACATGGTCAATGTTGTTGAGGAAATCTTGTGCCAGTCACTTGATCCAGCATTTATCCTGGTGCTTTCAGGATCACCTGTCCATTCCATTTTGATGGCTTGGCTGATTTGTCTTCCAGGAGCTATCTAGAAAAGCCTTGCTGCTAACCTGATGCTAACCAACCATCACAGTCCCTGATTGTCACCAACTCATGCTTGGTTTATAGTTCTCAGTTACTATCAGTGGGCTGCTAAATTCCTTTCATTCTCCCATGCCCGGTCCTTTAAATATAATTTTGATAGGTTTGAGTGCATTTTGTTAATTGCGAGTGATATAATTCTCCAATGCATGTTATTAGCTTTGTGGATGGAATTATGCTTTGATATTAGTTCAGCAAAGCACCCAAGCGCATGTGTAAATGTTTTGCTTAGCAGAATAAATGCCAGTGTCTGAGTTTGTGGTGTGTTGAATCACAGTTGTTAGTAGCAACTTTCCTGTTTGTCCATTCCTGGCTGTATCAAGTGAAGTTTTCCCAGCAGTTCAGAGTGTTGCTTGAAACACCACTTCCATGTCAGCTAAGTACTTGCCTTGGCCTTTCTTATTCTTTCTCTGACCAGGACAAACGCAAGTGCGAGTGTAAAAACAACTACATCGGCGATGGGCTGAACTGCTCGGTGATGCAGCTTCCGCTCGACCGCTGCTTGCAAGACAACGGGCAGTGCCACCCTGACGCTGACTGTGCCGACCTGCACTTCCAAGGTGAGGGTAGCACACCATGGAACAGGGACATCCTCATCCCTGTGCTATAGCACTGAAGCCAGCGGCCAGGACCTTTGTGTCTGTAAGCTCACACAGTCCTCTACCTATGTCCCCTTGAAACAATGAGAAGATTAAAGTTAGAACATTTGCTTACATACTTTGAGATACCAGACTTATGAAGCAACAGATGAGGGCATGCCAGGCAAGAATGCCACCCCTAAGGGATCAATCTGTCCTAACTCCTTTTCACAAGATACACAGGTATTTGTATGGCATAGTTGACTCTGCATTCAGCCATAGAAACCCCTTCAGGAAGAGCTGGTTCTTCTCTCTCTTTGCAGATACCACGGTTGGGATTTTCCACTTACGGTCCCCACAAGGGCAGTACAAAATGACTTTCCAGAAGGCAAAGGAGGCCTGTGCCAATGAGTCAGCCACCATTGCTACGTATAACCAGCTGCTGTATGCACAGAAGGTGAGGTAACCTCACCGCGGGTGGAGATCCCCTCAGCAGTAAATGGGGAGGGAGGAGCACGTGGGCTGCTCTGTACTGCTAAGCTTCATTTTCTTTCCTTTCCTTCCCCCATGCTCCAAGGTATGTTAGGCTGGGACCAGTTTTCAGACTGTTTATTGGTTTTATGCCTCCCCATAGAGCAACGAAACCAGTTGCCAAATTCTTGTTTCCGATGATACTGGAGTGAGATGGTAGGGTCAGACTTACAGAGCATTTTCATAGGGGTTTTTAATTATTAGCACTTCTTAAAGAAATGTCCACTTCAGAATTATGCTTAGATGAATTTATTTTCTCTAAGTAAAGCTCCAGGAATCTTTTCCCCAAATGCTATTAAGATAGCCGAACCATTTCCATATACTCTTTTCCTTAAGTGTGTTATAGACAACACATGGCTGATGCCAGTGGAATGAGCATCACCCCTTGGGTTTGTAAAACATGTTTTAGAAGAGTGGTTCAGATTGACTGTGCCTTTCTGGCTCCTTCCCGTCTGCAAAAGGAAGAAAGACACTCACTGTTCAGAAGCATCTTTAGCAAAATGTGAGGCTGGACCATAGTCAGCACATAAACCTCTTTCTGCTGCCTAAGAAGATGCAGATTGCAGCAGAAGCTGCATGTCCGTTCTGCCCCATAGTCTTAGTATTTCCCTCAAAGCAGCAAAGTGGGCAGCAGGGCTAGCTCCAGTGCTCCTGAGGACTTATTTTCTGTGTTAAGCTAGTTTGTCAGTCCTTCCAACGCTGACAAAAGGTGGGCTGGCACACAATAGCATTGCACATCCCCTTTGGCTTTCACACCCACCTCTGATCCTGCCTGGCTTTGGGCCTCAGGGAAGCTTTCCCAGGGAAGGATCCTTTGGTCCTTATGAGGAGCCACTGACTTCCAGAGGGGCCCGTGCCTCTGCAGCCCCTTGGCATAGAGCTCAGCACAGAGTAGGCTGCAGGATGCATGGATGGACAAAACCCTATCAGAAGAGTGCTGACAGGTCAGGCTCTGCCTGAGCACCCCAGCGAGATCACTCATTTCTCCCACAGAGCCCCAGTCCCACCACCCAGCTTCTCCCCTGTGCTTTTTCCCTATGGCTGTGCCACTCTAGGCAAGGTACCACCTGTGCTCTGCCGGCTGGCTAGACGGACAGAGAGTGGGCTACCCGACTGCCTTCTCCTCCCCAAACTGTGGCTCCGGGTACGTCGGCATCGTGGATTATGGCACAAGAGTCAACCTGAGTGAAACCTGGGATGTCTTCTGCTACAGGGAGAAAGGTAAGCAGGTCCTTTGCTGCATCCCTCTGCGCAAAAGGAGCAGCAACCCAGATTGTGGTTCTTTTGGTCAACCACAAGCTGCCATATAACACTGTGAGAGACTCTGCCTCTTTTTAACTTTAAAAACAATAATAATCTATTGCCCGCGAGTTGTTTTTTAGGGCAGTCTAAAGCCTTTTCAAACAGGGCATTTGCTATCCATGTTTGTACCTTCCAGAGGTGAACTGCACCTGCAAGCCAGGCTACGTGGGGGACGGCTTCTCCTGCAGTGGGAACCTGCTCCAAGTGCTGATGTCCTTCCCAACGCTGACAAACTTCTTGTCGGTACGGCCAACAGCGGGCACGTAAGCAGAGCGAAGTAAGCTCTGCCACCAGGTTGTATCTCAATGATTGCTTTACTAGCACAGCAAATACAGACAGGTAGCACCCCCACACTAGCAAAGCAATGTGGAGTGGCCTAAATACGCACCATCAAAATCAGAACTTAATGTTTTTCCTAATTACTTGCTCCAAAGAGGTTTCATGTTTCTAAAACTCATTTGGAAACAAAATGCTGCTACAGATTCAGCTTCAAATCTGGGTTGGAACTAGATGGTCTTCAAGATCCTTCCAACCCAAACCATTCTATGATATGATTCTACAAAATAAAATCCTTCTGCAGCTTTAGCTTAAAGGAGATTCTGTGCCCAACTGCATCTGGATTTGTAAGCATCACAAGAAATGTGCTCCTTTACAACTTTACTGAACTGCTGCTGGAGAAAGGCAAAATGTTTAAAGAGTCATTTTCATGCCACTACTCAGAAAGACATGATATTGTATAAATAGCCTCACAGACAAGAAAGGCCAAATCCTGCAAGTCAGTTTAAGATGTGCTCATCAAATCTGCAGTTAAAACTGGGTTTTGAATACAAACTTCTTTTGTAATGTCACTCCAGAGGTGCTTCATGGCTAACAACATAAATCTTTGTTCTTATTTATATGGTCTCATCTTTTCAACTCCTGCACAGGAGCACACAATTGCTCTTTAGTAAAGCTGGATCTTGTTTCTGCCTAGGACATCATGGCTTACTCCAACACCTCTAGGAAGGGGAGAGAGTTCCTGCGGTACCTCACGGACCTGTCAGTGCACGCCACTCTCTTTGCTCCAAATGATAATGGGCTAAGGGAAAATGAGGTCAGGGGGTTTTCTTTTTTCCACCTTGTTTTAATAACACTGTTTAAACAGCCATCATGTGTTTCTGCATCCTGGTGATATTCAAGCTTTTAAGAATAAAATCTTAGTATGACATGGCTTCTGTGTAACCCCACATAGTGTAAACTATGCTTCACAATTTGTCTTCCATGGTTAGGAGTGCAAGGTTATTGAGTGTTTCAGTCGCTATAGAGACTCTTCCACCAGCGATTTTATTTACCCAGTTATAAAGGACTGTCCGAGATGCAGTCTGTCTGCCTTGTTAACATCAAGCCCAGTTATCTGAAGAAAGCAGTGCACAGCTTTGGTATTCCCTCCAATACTTTAAAGGCCTCTGTCCCTAGCTTCGTTTTTATGCTTATCTCCTTTTTCCTTTCTTCAATCAAACATCCTCTCAAACAATCCACATAGGTTATGCCCTGGCTCTCACCTTTGAGCTGTTTGAAATATCCCTGAGGCTGATCACTTCAGATCATCATACAAAAAGAGTAAAGTCCTTTCTCCTACCAGAATCAAGGTATTGCCTGCTGCAGGGCCAGCAGAGACACAAGATCTCACTGTTCTCACCCAAATTTCCCAACAGCCTCTACCCCACATTGTACTTGCTGCCGCATTAATAGCAAAGAGGGAAAAAGGTCACAGGCACTTAGCCTGCAGGTAAATCCAGAGGATTAATGAGATCAGTTAACGTTCCTTGTATATTGCTCTCATTTGCAGACACTTTCCGGGCGGGACATTGAGTATCATTTATCTAACACCAGCATCATGTTTTATGAGGACTTGACCAACGGAACCACTCTTCTAACTCGTCTAGGGGAAAAACTCCTCATTACGAACACCAGGGGCCACAAACATCAGGCCCCCACCACCGAACAGGTATCTTTTTAACAAACCTCCCACCTTCACGCCTTTCCCTCCCCTATGGAAGGAAGCTGTTCAGGTGGCCTGCAGGAAACAGAGGATGGGGATATGGGCATGATTCAACCCTTCTCTCAACCTGGCATGATTATGGGCGATGGCAATGCGATAGAGGAAAGAGGAGTGAAATAGTTTATCATTAAAGAAAGGTGCTGGCATTTGTAACATTTCTTGGGAACTTTCTGGGAGGGTCAGGAGATTCCAGCACAACCTTGCTAAGACCAAAAGCAGACAAAACAGTGGGGCTTATTACTATTTTAGTGGGGTTTAAATGCAAAAGTTTATATCCTTCTTGCAAGTGGAAAGTATCCTCTGATGTTTTAGGGGAATGCCTCCTTTGAAAACACACATAACTTCTCGTCTTTTATTAACAAAATACTCACTGCTCAAGCATTTCAAACTGACCTCTGGGATAGCAACCCCTTTAAAACATGGCTGGGACTCTGCTGTGAGCCATGCTGTATACCTGAACATGAAATAAGAAACCCTGTGTCTGTGAGCTTGCAGTTAAAATGTGCCCTACAGAATGGGCTGGAGTCAAGGGAAGTTGAGCGCCCAACATGCCAACTGTGGGGAGGGATTTTCACACACACCAACAGGAAGGAAATAGTTGCTGCAGGAAGAGGTGCACAAATGACTCATCTGTTGCCTTTGCTCTTTTCCTCCTTCCCCTTTCAGGAGAAACCCCTTTGGCAGGAGAATTACCATTTATATTTTTAAAACCACCCTGTACTGCAAGCCCAGTAATCACATGAATACACTACATCCTCATGAGAGATGGGTGCGCACCAGCACAAGGCTTACTTGTATCATTCATTAGCATGCCAGAAGCTCTTCTGGATCACTTTGTGCTGACATTTGAGTTGAAGGCATTCTTCTTAAGAAAACCCTCCTTTCTTCAGAAGCTGCCAAGGGGAGGATCTGAGCCCGTTAACACAAATCTTGCTCCTGCCCTTCAAAGCTGGTTGAAGATGTGTAGCTTTTCTTCTTCCCTGGAGGGCCTGAGCAAACCTTTGGTTCCCCCAGCTGCAGTGAAGCTCAGTGGGGTGTCATGGTGCCTTTCCACACATGCTCCAGGCAGCCAAGCACCCACCAGTCCAGCACACCAGGTTGGAGCCAGAGACCCTGGCAGGGCAGCGCAGGGCTGAGGGAGAAGGACATGGACTTCCACATCACTCTGCAGTGCCACCACTGCTGAGCCCCTTTGTCCCTGGGCACAGAAAGCGTCCATGTGCTCCAGCAGCAGGGTACCACCATGAGGGTACCACCTCATGCCAGGGGCAAGAGCGGGTTCTGCTCACTGAGGAGAAACCATTTTGCTATGATACAGTTTTAAAGCAGAGTTTGCGATGGTGCAGGTGGCCATGAACCCACCCCTCCTGAAACACAGATGCTGGAGAGACCCAAGACCAGCTCAAAGCAGAGTGTAGAGACGTATTGGGGCAGCAATGACTGACCCCATTCCTCTCCCTTCCTGATAAGCTATGAAATGGGACCTCCCAGTACCTCCCAGTTACCTCCCAGTAACTGCAGTGGGGAAATAGTCTCTAGGATTATTTCAGGTCTAAGGGAGGAGGATCAAAGCTCAGCTCTCACTGCTCTTTTTCCTGGCAGAGCGAGATCAGATATGTGGACAGGAGTGCTATTGTTGAGTGGGATATACTCGCTTCCAATGGGATAATCCATGTCATTTCAGAGCCTTTAAAGGCTCCACCAGCACTAGTAAGTAGTGATATTTTTAGGGGGGTGGTGAGAGGTGGCTGTGGCTTAGATCATCCGAAATTCATTGCTGACATTCACATATTCCCACTTTTCCTCCTATATACGCAGTTCTGGTTTAAAAGATTACTTCAAAAGAAAATCAGAAGTTCAGAACAAGGTGCCAGTGAAACTTTTTCAAAATGTTTCTGTCTGAACAGGTTCTTCCCATATTTATTTCATATAAATAAAATAAAAACTGCATTTTACAGTGGAGCTCATTTTTACAATGGAGGTTTCATAAAGTTCCATTTCAGTTCTTCCAAACACCTTACAAGAAAAGCTTTTTACTCTTGGCTTTGTGCTCATTCTCATCCAAAACAAGGTGTTCTGAAAAGAGGTATTTTGTGCCTGCAGGCTCCGTAACTTCAAAACCACAAATAAGATGAAGCTGTAGTAGAGGCAATGGCCAGCACCCAAAAAATATCTAGCTTGCAACTACTATCAAAAGACCACATTTACTTATCTAGGTGTACCTGTACCAGGAAACTGTAGCACAAGAGCAGTGAAGGACTAGGGCATATCTCAAGGGACACTGCACGTGTTTGGGTGCTGGAAGGTGACCAGTGCCCATCCATAGCTCACTTACCCTCTCCTCTCTCTTGCTTCCAGGCTCCTTTCCACGCTGCAGCTGGGACAGGGATATTCTTTGGCATCTGCGTAGTTACTGGGATTGTAGCTTTTATTGGGTATTTTTACCTTAGGTTCAGGAAGAGAAACACAGGCTTCCAGCACTTCAAGGTAAGTTGAAACCAGAATGAAAGCAGGGGGGAGCACTTCCCATGACCAACCACACCTCCCATACTCAGCCTCCAGTTTCTCTTTGCATTTTATTAAGCTAGAAACATTCCTGATCACTTCCCACTTGAACTGTTCAGACTTAGACCCGGAGAAAGTGGGGAAGGCTCATCCTAGGCATGTGCTTACATTTGCCTACTGCTCCCTCAGACCTCTCCCTTACAGGGTGCCCAACGGGCTCCTGCTCTCACAGGCACTTCCAACACCAAGGACTGGGCAAAAGCTGATTTAACTACACAGCATGAGCGCAGAAGCCTTTGCCTCACCAGAAAGTCCACCCTTTGGGAAGCAGGGACTTAAAACCACTGAAAAGGGTACCTCTTCTCTTTCCCCTCCTCTATGGCATTGCTAATCATTTTGCTGCTCTGGAGATTGAAATGTTTGATAGGAAAAAAGCCAGATTCAAAAGACAAGCAAGTTTAAACAATTGCAGGATTGAAAAGTGCAAATTCTGATACTGATGCAGTCCCGTGCTTGCTTTCTCTTAACTAATTTTGCTAGCCTCACATAGTCATGATGCAAAACCAGCCAGCAGCAGCCAAGCTACTCAGAGATGAGGGATGACCAAAAAGACCCAAATGTTACAATATGCACAAGAATCAGTCCAAAAGAAAGTCTACCTAGAGGTAACCAGACATCCGTTCCTATTCTAGTCAGCCTCTGCGTGTAATGTGGATCATCTAGAAACAAAAGCCAGGAGCCAGGGGAAGCACTGGTGGTTTTATACAGTTGCAATGAAAGCCCTGAAGTACCTTTTACCCCAGGCACAATGTCAGGGCAGCCCTTCCTCTCCCAGCCTTTGCTGAGGCTTAAAAACAATCATGAAGAGGAAAAAAGATCCCTGTATTAAGTGACCTGAGATAATACTACAACCCAGCACAGAGTTCATGCCCCCGAGACACTGATTTAGGTGATAAAACCAATTCAGCCACAGCATTGCACCAGTTGGTAGTAAAGCTTAAGTGCCCCACTTAATGCACTGGAGAAGGATGGATTTTAAGCAGGTTTGTGTGATTTTGTGTAGTCAAAAGATGACACTGACATAACACCACTGGACAAGTCACAGCCTTCAAATATCACCAACCCCTCATATGAAAGTTCTTCTGCACCGACTCCACCGGAGCCTACTTACGACCTTTTCTCAGTAAGTGTTCATTTTGATTTGAGATTGAGACACAGCTAAAATAATGGTAAGAGGGAATGACTTTATGAAAGGGAAATGTCTAGTTGGAAAACACAGAAAAATTAACTTGGGAAAACATTCCTGGCTTTTCTGTCTCACCACTGCTAGAAATCGGGTAGCCTCACTGATGGCAAAAAGGAGGCTGTGTTCTACAGCTGCATCTCGAGTCTACCTGCAAAGAGAATTGGACTTCAGATGCCACAGGATGGTAGTGACATGTCTATAGAAACTTAAAAAGAAGCAAGAAGTCTTCCCTTCTTGCTGCAAAGGCAGCTTAGTGCCATAGTAGCACTCCAAAGTATCTGAAACACAATGGGAAGGGGGCTGGGAAGCAAGGGAAGGAACGACTGAGTAAAACCACAGTATCTGCATACCTTCAATGGCCTAATTTAGCAGGACTCTCATGTACATGCAGAGTCTAAATCAAAATAAACCTTTTTGCATCCACTAAAAGCACCTGTTTGGTGCAAAAATGTCAGGTGCAAACTCTGCCATCTGTATGACCAAACTTGCCAAAAAAGTGACTTTCGCAACACATGGTTCAAGCCTGATTTTCCTTTTCTTCTGTTTTATAGGATTTGGATGACCAGCAGCTTGTGATGAGTGGCCCTCATGATCAGAATTAAAGACTGAATTTGGCATTAGTCAGTTATAAAACACATTCCTATTTACACTTACTCTGAAAAACAGCACCTACTTGTTTCAGGGAATAAAATCTCATTACAAATTAAAACCCAAAAGAGCACAGCTTTGTTTAAGATGCATTCTGTAGAGTTCACATTTTATCAACGTACAAGTGTTGGCTGTGTCTATGCAATACCAGCTGGGAGTGCCAAATGCAAAACCTGAATCTCAACTAACCCACCCAGAAGCAGACACTTCCCTGTGAAAAGTAGATGATTTTCACTAGTCTATTTATCTGCTTTTATTCTTCTTCACAGACTTTAAAATGGCCTCAAACACACAGAGCTGTTAACTAGGCAAATATCCTAGATTTGGGAGTTCTCTGGCTCTATGCTTTCATTTGGCTCAGTTACAACTGGGAAGTGTGAAATAGAACACATCTGAAGCCTGTATTTTTAAGCAGAGGGGATTTTTTGCCAGTATACTGTCTTGTAAGACTTGCAGCAGCAGGAAATGCAACCACCCTGTCTGCCCCACTTGCCTCCTCTAGTTTTTCTGTCCTTCCTCAGACTTGAACTGAGTTTGTTTACATCTCACCTCACTTTATAAAAGGAATAAAAAGTAATCGTAGCAGCTTTAGCAAGAAATACAGGTGATGTCAGAGCATTCAAGTAGTAATCGATTTTGTGTGGAAAGCCATTTGTGTGGAAAGTGGACAATGAACATACCCCTGCCATGTTGTGTCCTCATGAAGTTTTTTATGTCTCAGAGGAGCAGAAGCTAACTGCTTGCTCACATACTGTATTTTTCCTAAACACACTAGCACTGCCTTTCAACCGGTGCACAGCAGTAATAGCTGCAACTTTCCCTGTACTATTAGAAGTGAATCAAACTCATTTGATGTGCTGTCATTTTTTTCCCTCAAAACATTATTATCATAGCAAATTGTAAGAACACTACAGAAGCCACAGATCAGCAAGAACAGGAAGGTTTTCCTTGCTGGCAGCAGTAGTGTTCCCCTGCGATATGCTGTGTCTGCTGTGCATGGGGGGCAGGAGGGAAGGTGTCACTCCAGGAAAGTGTAAGTTACCTCCGAAAGCAGCCCCATCAGAACAAGGTCTTCAGGTAAAGCCAGGGTTGTTGACACAGCTATCCAGCACAGCCAAGGGAATCTAATGTGTATATATGCCTGGATGAAAGAGACAGACTCAGGTGATGTTCCCAAGTCCTTCCCTTGCCCACCATACGTGTGCCTGCTTGGTTTTACCTGTAAGATATTAAAAAATTCACAACACAAACACACTTAAGCACACACACACACACACACACACACATATATATATATTCAGGGTAGTTTTTCCCATAGAGTTTTGTCATGTTCCTTCCTTCTCCCCAGTCACCCAAAATATTAAGGCAAGGCTCGTAAGGATCGTAAGATAAAGTCCAAGCATTTATTTTTGTAATAATCATTAAATATTTTTATCACAAAAAAAAAGTTCCACAGTTCATTAAACTCTTCTTTTACTGACAGATTATTCTCCTCCATGTTTTTGATAGACTAGAATGAAAATTTCCTCTTGCTTTGGTGTTCAAATGAACTATTCCTCCAAAATGAAGATAAACATGTTCAAAAACCTCTTTGAAGTCAGTAACATAACAAGATTAATATAAGTAATGCAGAAAGTGACAAAGTGAAATCATTACAAAAATGAAAGACATTTTTAAAAGTTAAAGAGCGTTCTAGCACTGAAAAATAAATAATACACTTTAAAATTCTCACTTTAATTCTTATTATATATAGTTGGGTTGCTTTAAAGGAACGTAACCCTCCCATAATCTTTTTTATTTTCATGCAGTGTCATTTACTTCAAGAATTCATGCAATATAAACAAGATTTTACTTCAGCTGGCTGTTGTAACATAGCTTTGTACAGAAGATTGATTTGTAAGTTAAGAGAAAGGAACAAGGAGAGGAGAAAATCATCTTATAGAATCATAGAATAGTTAGGTTTGGAAAGGACCTTAAGAACATCTAGTTCCAAACCCCCTGCCACGTGTTATGTGGATAACCTCATCCAACCCAATTAAACTGCTCCTGCTTAACACAGGAAAATTAGGCAAACTGACTCCTAGCCAGCTTTAAAAGAATAATCACAGAGCTATAACCAACAAAACATTATCAAATGCAATAATGCAGAACCAAGTAACAGAAGATTATTATTTGCTGGTAGTAAGATGGAGAATGTACAGTGGTTTGGGGTTGTGTTTGGGTTTTTTTTTTAAACAGTGCATTGAAATCTCTGGAGCCTGGGAGGTGCTACACACATGTAACACCAAGTTCAGTCCTAGCTGAGTGTCAGGATAAAGAACTGAAGGCAAATCGGGGGTGTTTCCATCCCCACATTTCATTATCAAGTTATGCTAAATATTTCTTGCACAGCCCCACCAACAAGTGGCCTGATAAAGCCAAACTAACTTCCTGAAAAACTTGTATCTTTTTCTTCCAGCAAAACAGCAGGACTGTCAGATGAACCTACTCATTCTGAGTATATTCATCTGTTCAAATACACACACTTCAGGGGTGTTGTGCGCATCAAGTCTGAAGCAGGAACACAAGAAAATCAGGAACACAAAATCTATAACAACCTCTGAGGACTTCAGACTGATTTCAAGAATACAGGAAAACTACTTATGAAGTTGTGCAGGCTAGATTAGAATACATTCATTACTTTGCAAATACGCTTTCAAAAATAAGGGAGATACTGCATAAGAAATTCCATACAGGTACTTGCACATGATACAGAGAGGCTAAAAAGAAAATAAAACAAATATGAAAACTTTTGGTCACCAAAAGTTTGTTTACCTGATAATCACGGTAGGAAGCAAATGATATCCCAAAATGAAGAATACCAAATGCTATATATTTTAAGTATATGTTTTTAAAACAGAGCTTTTAGTACCTACAGTTTGAAAAAATAGTAATCATATTCTGCCTTCTAAAATGGCTGAGGTGGGAAGCACCAGTTAAAGAAAAAGAACAAAAAATCCTCTGGATGCAGAGAAAGGAAAGCATCCTCATTTAAAAACAACTAGACAGCAGTTCTGTAAAGTGCCTGTTTGAGGAAACACATCAACAGATGTTTTCCTTGTGCAAAATAGACATTTTTTCAGCTCAAATCTTTGGAACACATATTATACCCAGAGTTTGTGCTCACACATTACCTGCAATTTCAATAATTCAATAAAAACTGCACCGTCAAAATTATTTTGCTTGATGCAAACTGTCTACCACCCCCAATTCAGCTTTCAGGGTTTGAGCTAAAAAAAGGGCATCAGAAAGCTCTGGGTTTCATTCTCTCATTTCTTATTTTGTCTTTTAACTCATTTGCTCATTGTGCGTGCTTACTTTTGACTGTAAAAGTCCATTAATGAAGGCTATATGAAATACATTCTCTCCTAGGGAACAGCAAAACCACATTGCATACCACTGTAAGACACTTAAAATTTTAAAAAGCAGCATTTAAGTTCAATCTTAAGCCTGACAGAGATCTCCGCCATGAAATGCAAAATGCAAGACCTCAAGAAATGGCTTTAGTATTAGAGAGTGAATATTTAAAGTCTTTTCAAATTAAAAAAAAAAAAAAAAAAAAAAGAAAGAAAAGTTAACAAAAGGAAGCTGAAACAGCCCAAGTTGCTATCACTTTCACTTTTAGGCTGAGGTCCACCTACAGCCAAGCACATCCATTACAAGAACAGAAACTGCACAGACAGGAGAAAAAGCCCCTCAGCCTGAGCCGCCAGTACTGTAAGCACTGCAATGCAGCAGAGCCACACCAACGCCACAGCAGTTAGTTCAGTTACAGGTAAGGCTCTAGCTATGGCAGCAAGGAAAGTTAAAATGCATACACCATCCCTTCTCAGTCTCACCGTAAACTGGCTATTAACTGTGTATCACTGAATTACTAATACTGCATTTAAGCTTTTCAGTGCCAAGATCCATTACAGGCTGCAGCTGGAGTGCTGAATAGGGCCAGAACAGAGAGTACAGGTATTTGTTTGTAAACCACAAGGCTGCAGATCAAAATTTCCAATGAACAAACAAAATCAATCACGCCAGATCACCACCAGTCCTTCCCCTCAAAAGTGCCCTCCCTCCCAGCTCACTACAGTTTTGGTAGTCCATCATTTCTTCTGTATGTAAGATGAGTTTATACATCTCCAAGCAAAAGAGGAGAAAACAGGTACTACACTTACGAGAACAAGCATGAATTACCTCTAGATCAAGATAACGCATATAAGTGACTTAAATAAAATACATGTATGTTCAAAAAAATTTGTATATATTTGCCCATTTTAATTTAAAGATAAGCTGCTGAATGTTTATTTGATCTGAACTGTCTCTGGCAGGAAAGGTATTCTGAATGTACCAGTGTACAGCTGGTCTGACCAGCCAGGAAGTTCATGCTGCAATGGAGTCCTTCTTGGATAAAACGTGTAATCAGGCTCATAGTTCAAGAGACAACTCAGTGATGCCATGTAGATATCTGCAAATCTGGACAGACGTCTTAGGAAATAAGTTGGATTCTCATCAGTTCTGAATAAGCTTCCAAACTGTGCATTGAAGAAATTCCTGTTCATCTCCCTGTCACAAAAAAAAAACCAATACCCAAAAAGAATGAAGATACCTGCACACATCTCCTTACCAGTTAGTATCCAGAACCTGAAGCAAGCAGTTCCTATAATCTGTTCTCTGCATTATTCTCTTGCCATTGCACTCCAACACACCTAAATGCAATGTAATTTTTGCACCTCTTGCATATATGTAGCCTAGATCTAGCAATCACAATACTGAACAGAAGAGCTTCACACTTTGCCCACTAAAACCAGTGATAAGTTGCTTCTGACTTCAGAAACACGGTGTCTCAAGCTGTTTTTATCCCAGAGATAGTGAAAGACAACTTTTGCCTTCATCTAAATCCTAGTGGCATCCATTTGTCCCAAAGATAAGACTTTAAAAAAAGAAAAAAAAAATTGCAAAGATTTGGCTTAATGTACACAAAAAGCTTAACCACATCTTGGAATTAACTGCTGTTATTAGTCACTGCCCAGTGTAATTCCCATTTAATTTACTTCGACACTTCTGAAGAAGGCTGCTGGTAGTACAGCTGCTGGCCTTGCCAGCTATTCACTTCACACACTCTGCATTTAGGAATTACTCCTTCACAACAGTAGACTTTTAGGAGTTTTAGCCCTATTACCTATGTTTGTGATGAGTCCACTGCTATATCCAATCTCATGCAGAGCCCAGTTTCTGCATACTCTAATATGTATTGTATGTAATCTGAAGAAATCATCTAAAAAAACTGAAGTGACACAAGTCTTGATACAGAAATGCGTATTTATATCATGCAGAAGTAAAGCTGAATAATCAGTAGCAACAGGGGCAGATTAACACAGGACAGGAGAAAGAAAAGTATTTGATATGATGTTACCCTTTCATTCAGAAAACTAATGCCTGTTCCAAAGAAGGGGAACATGGAAAAGTGGTTCATATGCACAAAGGGTCAGAAGGGAGAAGAGCTGCACAAGAGACAGGCAGAATATTGCTTTACGCAGATTATTTTAGAAGGTCTATAACTACCAGATAATATAAAATCAGTGATGGAGAAAAATTATGAAGAGACATTTGGAGGACATCACATAGAACACCTGGCTACCATGAAGCGTATTACAAATTCTTCATCTCTAACATCTTACCTCATTTCCTTTCTTTCCTTCTTCCATTCTTCTAAAATCATTTGTGAATCAGGATCACGGTGAACCTTGAATGTAAAGTATGGGTAACAAGTAACTAAGGATGCCCTCATAAATGAAGCTTTCCATTACTAAACCTTTATCAGCTAACAGAACAAGAGCAATGCCTCAGAGATCAGTATATAGAAGTTATCCACATGCATTTTAAACAATGAAAGCAGGAATAAATCGAGGCTGACCAGTGTAAGAAAGAGAAAAGATTTTGACAAAATTCTTATTAAACTAGCCACACAAATAATTGCGTTTATTTATCTAGAGTCAAACTGGTGAACTTTAATGAGACAGAAAGCACTTGCAACGTCAGTATCTAGCATTTAGAAACTTGGCTGTATCCCTACTGCTACACAGAGCCGATTATACACACAGAGAACAAACCTGCATGTGTTCCAGTAATCCTGTCAAGGTTTGAAGCCAGGTCATGGTTTGAATGTACTTCTCTGTGTTCATGATTTTAATCTCTGATCGTAACTCTGGAATAATCGCACCAGTGCGCCAGCCATGCTTCAGGGTCAAATCCTATTTACCAAGAATTACAAAATACAAGTATTAGTCTTAAAAAGAAATACATAATAAAATAAAAAAAAAAGAATTTGACCATTGTTCATCCCAAAGGGGCACTAATTTAATTGCTTCTTATCTATACGCAGAAATATTAAACAGTGGGACTTCACTGTGCCAACAGAAAACAGAACTTAATTTCAGAGTAAGCTTCAAAAGCCACAGTTTTAAAGAGAGAGGCAGAAAACATATGAGCACTTGTAAACAAACACTAATTCATTAGATTTAGAACAAACAGTAGGAAATTCCTCTTTCTTGTAGATGAAACCTCTACTGCTGTCAGAATCATCTGGAGGAAATCATGTGTTGGGTTTGTGGTATTTACACATATACTCGTCTGACAGAAGGGTCCTATCAGGACCTATCAGGTATTCAAGCTCCTCCTGACAAATATAGGACAAGGCAGCTGCCACCTGTGCTCTTTCCTTCATTGTACCAGAGAAGGACAGAGCTGCATCCTCCTTCGTTTGGCTCTCAGCCTTCTGAAGCGCCTAAAACTACTCTTCTTTTTAAGAGCAGACTGGAACAAAAATGTTAACATCTGCTGCTGCTGAAACTTGTTACTGCAGCTTCGCAGTGCTAAGTCACATCCAGGTATTCATATGCCATCAATTACAAAATTAGGTGGTGGTTGCTTATTCTAAAGTAACAATTAACAGTATACTTGCTCATTAGGCAGTAAGAAAATGCCTGCATAGTGGGGCTACAAACCACAACAAGATCCCAGGAAGAAAGTTTATGATTAGTGACAGGAAGATTGCCTCCTGCATTAAAAACAGAAGTTCATTCAGCTCATATTACACTTGATAGTAGGATAGTAAATCATCCAAATCAGCCATATCCTGTAAGTTTGGATATCTATGTTTACTCTCCATTACATCTGACACAATCAGTATTTGGATCAGCAATATAAACTCACACATTCCTAAGCACAGTTTGGAAATAAGTTAAATGCTACAAGTCAGGTGGAAAATATGGTCAGCACCAATTTTCTTCACTGCACGAAAAGCAATATGGCTTAACTACCAACACAAATGTTGGTGTATTTAGAAATCTCAAATTAAAGTATGTTATATTGAATAACTGGGAGGAAGAGAGGAAAACTAACAAAAAACCTTGTCTTTTATCCTATTTTGTGAAAGTAAACTACTTACTGCCAAGTCACTGTAAATGTGATCACCAAAGTAGAGAACCTTAGAGCCCCTCCAGCCAGTAAGCTTCAGAAATTCATACAAGTTACCCTGTAGAAACAATGACACAAACATTGCAGCAGCATACCACTTGCACCTTCACAGGCTGAAAAAAGAATTTAGTACACCCCTAAAAATATTTTCATATCAAGAATCTTATCCTCACTTTATCTATTATGAATTCCAAATTTTACAAGCAGTTTCAGTAATACTTCAAGAGGCAAGGCAACTGCAGATATACAATACCAACAATAAATTCGTACCACTTCAACTATTAAAATAACTCTATTAAAAAGCGTATCTACTTTTTAGACGCATTTTTAGCTAAAGAAGCTTGGGATTCTAGGAAATAGGTATTAAATTTGAATTGAAAAGAGTTTATTGAAAGCATACCTGTTTGTAAATCTGACCTTTCTGCAGCTTGTGAATTCTGTCCCAGAGCAATACTCCCCTTTCATTCACCTTCCGAAATGGTCTAGAATAGAATTATATACAATTGTTACATTGCTGTAGAAATTCTGCCACTTTTTAAAAGGGGATTAAAATTTTTAAATAAAAAATATTGATGTTTCAAAAGGAAAACATGTTCTTTAGCATCTGACCATTTTGTAATAGAGAAAAAAAGCAAAGCTTCAAAACTTCCACTTTAGCCAATGAAATGCAGTGTATCTATCCAGTCTACCTGTGACTTTTATAATGGAGTCTGAGAACATCTGTTGAAAACTAAGTCAGGTATCCCAGACAGATGAGAACAAACAGTGTGAATTATCTGCCATTAAGGAGAGAACACCAAAAAAGTGAAGATGTGTAAAAATTTTGCCCAATGCCTCATTCTGTACAACCAAAAAACTAAAGAAGGTGGCAGAGGACCAGGGGCAAGATGTACAGCAAAGTTCTTTTTTAAAATTTAATGAAAAGGAAATGAAAAAAAAAAAAAAAAAGGAAGAAAAATAAATGCGGGGGGTTAGAGGGTGGCAGAAAATTCCACCTCCCTCTGTCTTGCTTTCAAATCACAAGTACACATACAGGAATGGGTCTTTTTCAAGTGTAAGAGTAGTGCATATGCATTACAAATGTGTTTACCTAGTTAAGCAACTAGTCCAAATACTCCAGTCTGTCAGCTAGTCTGCCCTTTAAATATTATGTGTGACTAAAAAAAACCCAGAAGCAATGAAAGACATTTCCAGACAAGGGTCAATTCTGAAAGGCACCAAAAATTCTCAGGTTTATTAAGAAAGGAACGTGCTTCACCAATTTACAAGCTAAGATGCTAGAAATTGCTTCTGTGACCCTAACTCAGTCCAGAAGGTCTGCAATAGCTGCTGGAACTTTCTCAGGCAAATATTTGGACTTCAGAATTGGGTGTTGCTGCATTCTGTAATGACCTTAAACAGGACTTCATCAAATATGATTTCATTTTACATTGTATCCAAATTGAAGTATTTTGTAACATGCTCCATAGCCTTATATGGAATAAACTACTTGAATAATTTTTACTGACTGAATACCAACCTTCGCTTATCATTGAAAAAGTTTGGCTTATCAGCTTGTACAATGACCACATCAAAGAGATCCCTCCAATCCTTGCCAACTATGAACTTCATGCCTTTGTCCCTAAAAAATACAAAGGGATATTAACAGTGAAACATAACAGAAGTGCAATTATCTGTACAATATAATGAGTTACAAGCAAGAACCTCATCCTCCCCAGCCCTTAGAAATGTATACAGCAAACAACTGTTCACTTACACAAAGCTGCTGGGACTGTTTGTGATGAGAAACATCTTCTTGCCATGATCAGCCAGCTTTGCTAACACTGCACGAGTTTGCTCAGCATAGCAGATGTATTTCTCTGTGAGGATTGAGGAAAATACGGTATTAATTGAAAAAGTTTTTCCACAAGAATTTTCTCTGCATTCAACCAAAGTTTCAGAATGATGAGGTTACACTTAACAACGGCACTTTAAACAAGTCAAATAACTCTTTCAAGCTTTAAAATTTAGAACTTGTAATCTTAAATAAGGAAGCCAGAAATACGATTTTACCACCAGTGAAAAAAGGTTTGATAGATGACCTCACTAGTACTTACCAATATCTGCTTCAATTGCTCTGTACATTATTCCTTTGATATGGACATCCCTGATTGAATCCTGTCAGGAAAGCAACAGAGCACCACAGAACTGAAAAATCTTTTCAAGTATAAAAACCAGTGCTCATTGCATAGCAGTAGTAATTTGTTTGTAAAACAATTCATTTCTCTGAGTTACACTTTCAAGTTTACAGAAATGCCATGTGATTTTCATGACATATATGTCACCACTAGACAAAGAGTAAGCCTGTCCTTCAAGAAACTAACCTCGTAATTTTGGAAAGTATGAAACTGCATAGTACAGGGGCTGTTTTACACAACAACTATGAAAGGGTGCTCATAAGGGTGAAGTGGGGTGAAACCCTTTGCAGAAACAGAGTCGTCACAGATTTCCAATGACCTTTGGAGCAGAACACATTCCTTTCCTCTTGCAAAAAAACCAAAAGCTTTAGGTCAGATTTTAGATTATGATCTCTCACAAATGCCCTGGTTATTCGAAAAATAAATTTATGAACAGATGAAAGAAGCTAAATGCTTAAGCAAAGTACTCATATGGCACTCTGAAGCCATTTGGCAGCTCTCCTGAATCAGCTCCGTACCAGCTTTGTTTAGGACGGTGCTACTGCCATTTTGGTACTTATGGGGCATGTCCTAAAAATCCTCCAAAAAATGCCACTATAGGGCTTACAAAATGTTGGTAATGCTGAGCAGTACAGAAGTTTCTACCAACAGTTCAGCAGAAACCACAAGAACTAGCCTTCTGACTCTATGGAACCATAGCCAGAAGGGAAAATTACTCTAGAGGTCAAAAGTTTCCTTGATGGAAACCCTGTGCAGGCAAATACCATCAACTTGGGCATAACCTCCTATTCTTAAACAACTACGACACAAAATTATCTCCTCTGCAGGATATATCCTGAGGAATCAAGGGGGTCAAATTACTCTAGTCATTATTACTGCATTTTTTTGGAGGAGGAAAACACAAAATAGATATGCCAAAAGGAAGAGACAGCAAATGATCGTATACTAGTGAAGATACAGAAGCAGTACAACTGAAAGCTCTGAACTGGAACTCCCTGTAGCCTCTTACAATTCCTCCTAGTGAGAAAAGTATGCATTTAATAACAATCAAAAGAAGCTTTATTGACATACAAAAGCTTCTTCACTTTCTCCCATCCACCCCTCAAACCTATAAAAAGAGCAACATCGGATTTAAAATAAATTTCAAATTATTCTGTCTCTTTTCCAAGGTCTACCTTCATTTTACTTATGTTTTCATGGTTGTACAGCAATAATTACTCTTACAACACATACAGTTCAGGTATTTCACTGGAGCAGACACAACACTTTGAAGCTTTCTGAAGAGCTCAGGGAGAAGATGCACAAATGCAGAAGTTTACCTAAATCTTCAAAGCTAGTACCTTGACATCTTTGTACAGATGAACGGGCTCGTAGTCTATGTTGTTTTTCAGGAAGTATTCATTCACACAAGAAAGGAGTGTCATTTCTGGCAAGGAAAATATATCCATGAATTGCTTCATTGTATTTCCTTGTGAGCTCTGTAGGGGTGGGAAGAAAACAGAAGAAAACACAGGTGTTTCTCAGATTAGAACACTTCGATTCATTCAGTAGAACCACTTGAGCTTAGTTGCAGATACTCAGCTTTTGCCGTAACTGTTCTCATTGCTTTAGATGCTTTTTGAACTAACAGATTTTTTTTATAAAATAACTGCAACAAAAGCATTGGCTTTATTTTAAGCATTAATCATGATGCATTACTCTTAAGAGCAATATTTTCATTCATAAACATATAAAAGACAGTGCTTATCTAAAAGTCAAGAGAAGGACTTTGAGACCTTCACTGCAAGTCTGCATTTCCAAAAATAAGAGGCATTGGGTATTGTGATGGGGTGGAGGTTTTGTTATCTTCTTTTTTTCTTTTTAATGAGGACTGATTAGGACTACAAAACAATTTACATCCTTGAAAAGAGGTGATAAAAACTTGTAAGAATCTACAATAATGAGGCAACAAAAGAAAACATTTCTAGTCTGCAAAAGCTGTAAGTATAGTTGTTTCACAAAAGCAGAGACTATCATACAAGAGCAAATACAAACCAAGTACTTCTCAAGAAGAGGAGAGGTAAAGTAACCTGCCCAAGACAGCACACTGGTCAAGATAACAGAAACAGAACGGTTGAGGTTGCAAGAGACCTCTGGAGGCCATCTTCTTCAAACTCCCTTCTCAAACAGGACCACCTAGAGCAAATTGCTCAGGACTTTGTCCAGACGGCTTTTGAATCTCCAAGGATGGAGACTCCACAACCTTCCTGGGCAACCTATGCCAGTGCTCAGTCACTCTCACAGTAAAGGAAGTGTTTCCTGATGTTCAGAGGAAACCTCCTGTGTTTCAGTTTGTGTCCACAGCCTCTTGTCCTGTCACTATCAAAGAAAGCATAGACCTGCAGAGACCAAGGCACCCCACAGGGAATGCCAAGGCAATATTCAGAAGTGCTGCAGAGATCAGATTTGGGAATTCTAAGCTCAGTTCCTTAAAATAAGAACAAGTGTGAGAACAAAATGCTTCATGGCACAAAGGGCCTTTTGCGTCAATATGGAATTAACATCCATAAGTAAAAGGGGTAAAATAAACTTGGTTTTTATTGAAAAGACAGCACTGTTCTTCATTTGGGAAAGAAAAAGGGATCTACCAGCAAAATGATCAACTTTCCCCACAGAGCCAAATCCTAAAACTTAAAAGCTTTATCTTTTATCATTCATCTTTTGTGAAGTCCTCTTAAGGTCAACTCTGCCAGCTTGTATGCAAGGGATGTCTCCACATATTTACTTGCTGCTACATCAACTAAGTCATTAGACCACTAGGAAGAAGTACATAACCAGGGTAAGGTACCGGATATGGTTCATTTCCCAGCCTTTATCAGATTTGTGGTGCAAGTCACTTGATTTTGTTATGTTCCACTTCTCTGTCTGTATGACTGGGCAAGGGAACAGTGAAAGAAGAAACTACAGCAAGCAGGAGAAAGAAAATGCATTTGCCATTTTAAAGGGCAAACTTCACATCTACCACTATTAGTCAATCATGTATTGAGAAAATATAACTGCTAGTAAGAACAAGAACAAAAGGCAATCACCACTATCCTTCCCCTCCCAAAATAAAATAATTTTTAAAGAGCAGTCTGTGGTTTTACCTTTCCATAAAAGTCACTCATTTGTTCTAAAGGGACATGGGAACCATCATACATTGCAATGACTTCTTCATCTGGGACGACACTGAGGCCTCTGGAAAACAACATTTAGTTTAGTTTAAAAGTCAGATTAAAACCTTGAAGTAATTACCGAATGAAAGTCTGACAGCTTAACAGATCTGGAGCTTACTAAAATACTAATAATGTCATAGGAACACTTTAGTCTGCATGTTAAAACAGCATCTTTCCTTACAGAGCAAGTAACTTTTTAAGAGGCTGACGCACATAGAATGCATTCCAATTTTAAGTCCTTTTTATTTTCTTACAGGAAAAGAGCTAATTAGTCTCCATTGAAACTATGCCTTAAGGGTTTGTAAGTACTAGCTAAAGCTTCCAGCTTCTTAACACAGTAATTCCTCACTCTGTCTTTGTTTCATACAGCACTGATAATGTTTAAACCAGATTATTCTGCAGCATGACCTTGAAGACTCAAGGGAAAGAAAAACATACACAACCTCTAACAAAATAAGACTTTCTTCTGAAGTGTATCAACAGTTCAGTTTCCCAAAATTTAAGATTACTTGAAGAATTGTTCACAATCACAGCCTGTTCACAGTCAGTGCACTTTATCTGTACAACTACAAAGTTTGACTGACAGCATCGACAGATGTATTAGAAGCTGTTCACCTACAGCAGCACTCCCACTACTGCTCTTGGAGACGTGCATTGTCAGAGGGATACCGGAACTGCTTACACCTCTCAGTGCAAATGAAGCTGTATGCTTGGGCAAGTCCTACTACCTTCTGCTATACAAGTGACCTACGCACTTACAGAACACACAGTTAAAACTAAGAACTACAGATATACAGCAACTGACAGCAAAGCTCCACGTTGGCATAGAAGAGAAAGGTAAGATTATTTTAAACAAAAGCAAGCATTGAGTGAGATGCAGGTTTCATTCTGGCCCCTACACACACTCACAGGTACCACAATGTGTGGCTTAGCAGTCCATCTAGAATTACTTTGGGTGATATGGAGAACAAGGGACACCAGCTCTTCACCATATCTCAACACCTTTCTTAAATGGTCACCATGTTCTGGCTTTGGATGTGCATTTTGTACTAGGAATTGACAACAACTGTGATCATCTACTACTTCATTCTGTCCCACTCTGAGTCATAAGGCAAGACTGCTGACGAACACAACACCCATTCATCTTCTCCTCTAGGTCACTATATAAGGTTCCTGTCATATCAATATCCTTCCCAACAACATTTCTCAAAGCCTTCAGCCCTTTTTTTGCTCCCCCTACATCCATACAGGTGTTTGGAGAAGCAGCATGTAAATGTCATGATAACTTGATGACCAATAGATCCAGGCACCATCAACACATGCTATCCTTTTGTCCCTTCTATCAACAGTTCTTCTGTTACTCTCATAGAATCAACTAGGTTGGAAAAGATCTTTATGATCATCAAGACCAATCATTACCCCTGGGCCGTCACCCCACATTTAATGGTGACTGCCAAGACACCACTAAACCATGTCATTAAGGGACTCATCTACATGGTTTTTGAACACTTCCAGGGATGGCGATTCCACCACTTCCCAAATTTAATTCCCACACAAGGTGAGAGAATAAGAAAGCTGGCAAGTGCCCTGGCAGCCCCTCCACCAAACATGCATACATACATGTTTCCATTCATTACAATCTTAATATTTCTGCTACATACCTCTACAGATAAATGTAGCTCTGATTACTTCACCCAGCCTTTAACCTAGCAAACTAGCATTGTTCACAGTGAAAAATGTAATAATGTGACAGCCTTTTTAAATGAATCTTACAATCAGTGACCTTCACACTGAGTTCTCTGGTTCCCTCCTAGGCTTGCATAAATCATTCCTTTGAAAACCACAGGAACAGGTTCTGTCAGTTGAAACATACAGTAACTACTCTACACCAGCATACATAAATGGTATAAAGTTTCACTCAGACTCTGATGATACATATAGAACACATTCTTTTGGCAGCCTTAGCTAGCTACTATGTTGACAATATGAGTCTAATGCTGGACCACGCCATCTTTTTTCCTCTTTCATCTTCCTTACCTTCCTCTCCTCTCTCCCAAAGTGCATCTCAGACTATCCCATGAAGAACAGATCAATGACTATGGCTGAATCATCTACCTACCTGCCTCACTAGCAGATGAAAAGAGGTAATGAGCATGCTATCATCATTTCATATTACCATATACAGTCCCCACAGTAAATCACTGTGAGGTTGCATTATCTTTTGGCCCTAGAAGAAAACTTTTTGTGCAATGATATCAAGAAAGATGCTTAGTCTTCTTGTTTACTTGAAAATCTGGTACAAAGTGTAGCATTCACATCAGTCAAACGTGTACTGCTTCATTACAGCAAACTGAGCCATACTAAAAGCTCTCCTGTCAAAGATCACATACAGTATGTCTGTATTCTGTAACAAAACACAGCACAGAGATTTCCAATTTAACATCAGTTCAGTAAACTCAAAAATATCAGGCTGTGTGAACACAAAGCAGTTGTGCTCCATTCTGCAAGTATGATGTGCTTGATGTGTCCAAACTTAAAAGCTCTGTGCAAACACAGAAAAGACCTCTCAAGTATCAACACAATCACACCAAAGTCATGCTAACAGGCAGTCTGTGACCGTTATTTGCATAGAAAGCAACAGCAGAGAAGTCATCAGCATATTTTTAGATGTCTTTCAGCACAATTTAACAGCCGGAAACAAAGTGAGTCAGCACTATGTGACCGAACAGCTTGCCAACTTCCCCAGCTTTGAACTGGGGCGTCAGCTGCACTGTATCAGTCAGTAACCTTGTGCACATATCTACATGTAGCCCCAAGGTGCAAGGAAACCCCCTTACTACTAATGCTGTTAATTCGTGTCTGTGCTTGTCAGGGCACTGTTCCCAATGCAAATCTAAGATGTACACTAATAAATGCAACTAAGGGATTAAAAAAATAAATAGATACATCTTTATTATAAATAGGAAGTAATTTTACTCACCTATAAACTGTTCCCAGCTGAATATAATGAAAAGCATCAATCTTCATTAATAACGCCTTGCAGGGAAGAAAAACAAAAATCAGTTTTTAATCACATCAACTGTTTGCCATGAAATTATAAAAATCAAAACAATTTTATCTATAACCCGTCTCAGTAACGCCTGAGCACATTTGCTTCAACTTCCTTTACTGCTTCCAAAATACTTTCATTGATGGCTTTTACCCAGGGCTTGCAAAATCACCAAGGAAACATTGTCCAGTGACCTGAGCTAAGTCATGAAGAAATACCTTTCCTAATAACAGATGCCTGCTTAGGTTTATTGTGTTGCACTCTTAAGTTGTCTTCTGCCACCAAAAAAAGCACCCAAAACTTTTTCTACTTAAGAGAAAAATATGAAATAAAATCCTTGCATGTCAATGCAGAGTAAAAAGTCAAAAGACTTAAAAGCCCTATTTATTTTCTTTGGTTAGGTTCTCAGCACTAGATAACTCATCACAAAATTATTTATACATACCCGGTGCACATCATAATGAAGTCCTCTGATTGCAAAATTGGGATCATAATCATATTTTCTTATTTCTGCAGGGTACTAAGAAAAGAGAGCAATGATTTGATTTTAAATCCATAACACCAACAACTAAAAAACTTTTTCTACAGAATTTTAAAGCCTACATTTTCTATGTTTCTCATTTTCACTAGTCATTAAGAGGCTTTTTGATAGATTGGTCAATGCAAGGTCATTGTTTTAAATTTTAAGTCAAGCACCGTACCTAAAGTTGGATATCCATGTACTCTGCAGAGATCACTTTTGAGCATCAGCCTTTCGTTCAAAAGTTTATTTTAATATATACACCTTTGAAAGCAAACTTCATTTTCTTAAATTCCTAAAATTTAATGCTGAGTTATCTTGCATTGTGAAGTCTCTCCAAGAAACAGACTATATGAACACAGTTTCCAACTCAACCTTCTAGCTAGAAACCCAAGAATATGCCATAATTTACAGAGATACCTGAACTTTACCACTCACTTCTATTGAAAGAAAAAGCAATACAACATCATCAATATTAACAGGAGGAAAAAAAAACCCACATTTTTGTCACTGTCAAGAAATAAAAGCAGCACAACAATCTCTTTTGACTCCCTCACTGCAGATCATACTCCTGATCGTAGATTGTCGAGTTTGAAATTTAGCCCCTAGAGGTGTTTATAAAGATACAACGCACCACAAATAAACACAGATGGGGAGGAAGGAAGAAGAGAATTCACAACAGCTGATGTCACCTGGAGAAGCCATGCTTCCCCACAGGGACTTTCCCAAGGTATAGTGTGTCATAAAGATCAGATCCTGAAAGCAAGTCAGGCATCAAACACCATCACGGTGAGTCACATCAGGAGACCACCACAGTGACCCAACTATACTTACCCTGAACAGCATTTGTAAGATTGCTTAGAGATGCATGTAAATTGAATGACTGCATAGGAAGCTCATACCACCTATTGGAGAGTTTTCTAACATTCTTCAGTGCAAGCCCATTGTTATTTTGTCCTGCTTTAAGCACAGGTTAGTCATGAAAAAAATATGTTAGGTGTGTGCCTTGGGCTAAGGGGTTTGTTCATTTGTTTTTAAAAGGTAAAATGCTTCAGTCATTTTTGACAAGGCTTGAGAAAACTATCACTTCTTTGATTAACCAAGTGAAAGGCAATTCTTGATTTCCCTCCCGCAGGCACAGCCATCTTAGAACTTGACAAATGAATCTCAGGCACATTCTCCACTTTCTCTACAACTGCCTCCATACATACAGGACTAATTTACAAGTCTCTGGTGAAAAAAGTAGATTATACAGCTTCAACAGAGGCTCTAGCTTCTTTTACAAAAAAAAATAGTAAATCTCATTTTCTCCACAAAGTTTTTATCTGTGCTGAAGAGGACCTGCTCTGCAACTGCTGTAGATTGTGCTCATACCAAACACAAGCATCTAGACTTAAAGAAAATACTCCTAACTTCTGAACTATCCTCCCTACTACAACTTCCAGAAAACATGGGGAAGGCTACAGATTGAATGAAGAACAGCATCAAAAGCTTACAGACAGGTTGGGAAGATTTGTAGATTTGGCCAGGGAACATGAAGCAGAAGAGACAAGGGAAAACATCAGAGGAGGATACAGAATGTGATCCATCACAAAGAAGGAAATTTATTTCTGACTCTTTCATATTTCTGAATACATGACTTTCCTTCTTTACTAGAGGGCTGTCTTTTTGCACGCATGCCAGCACACATGAGAAAAAGATTGAGCCTAGCTTGGCACGCAAATCAAAGCTTCCTTATAAACCAAACAAAAAAAAAAAGATAAAAAAATTGCACTGGTTGCTTACCTTACTCTTG
>JANHGB010001795.1:1219-15224 GCA_026283785.1 Coracopsis vasa | reverse complement strand
AAGCTGTGGCTGCCCCATCCCTGGCAGTGTTCAAGGCCAGGTTGGATGGGGCTTGGAGCAACCTGCTCTAGTGGAAGTCCCTACCCATGGCAGGGGGTCAGAACTGGATGAACGTTAAGGTCCCTTGAACCCAAACCACCCTGTGATTTTAACTATAGCAGGGAGATTGGTTAGAGCCTGCTATAAATATTTCTAGTGTTTTTTCTGTTCATCTCCAATGTCTGCTTCTACTCTCACAATGTTTTTAGAACTGCTTCTGAAATAAGTCTCTTCTCTTTGCTTAGAGATACACACAGAGCAATGGGCGCAGACCCTTTGGCATCTCTGCTCTTATCGTGGGCTTTGACTTTGATGGGACCCCGCGGCTGTACCAGACCGATCCCTCTGGCACATACCATGCTTGGAAGGTGAGTTGGTTCTGCTTCTTGTGGAGATGGGATGGAGTATTTGTGAGTTAATGTCCCCTTTAAAGAGGGACTGGTGTAGGAAGGAGATCTCACTGACCAAATGGGGGTGGCTCACAGCTGGAGAAATCCTTAATGATCAGATTTGCTGTGAATGGCAGCTGCAGTTGAGCTTTACTGGGAGATCTCATCCTGTTTGCAACAGGAAAACCCCAAACCCACCACAAGTGTCTTTGTGTGTGGCATGTGGGATCTTACACATTCAGTCTCCTGAGAAATAGATGTGGATCACAGAATGGCTTCAGACTGTGTAATTGTACAACTCTTATTTCTTGCTTACTCTATTAGTGAGGCTTTCCTGAACTTCCATTGTCTTTCCCCTCCCACAACGTTTCCAGGCCAATGCCATTGGCAGAGGAGCCAAATCTGTGCGTGAATTCCTGGAGAAAAACTACACTGATGAAGCCATTGAAACGGATGATCTCACCATCAAACTTGTCATCAAGGCACTTCTTGAGGTGCGTCCCTTTCACATCCCTTCAGTGACTTCTCCCTGTATGGCTGCACTGACTTCTTCAGTGGGAATAGAGGAAAATCTCTGTGCATGTCACAGCAGAGAACCATAGCAGGATCTGTGAAGCTGCTCCTTGTGGGATTAAATGCAAGGTTCAGAGTATTTGAGTAACAGTTTCCATAGTGTACATGGAATTTACTGGCAGTTTTCTGGGGAGGAAACAGGCTTCAGTTCTGGGCATTCAAACAAATGCACCATACAGGTGCTGCACCAGAATGTTTTACTTCTGGATTGAAGAAACAGCAAATAGCAGGAGGCTGATGGTGGCAATGAGGGTTCCTGCCTGCTCCCAGAAGGAAGACCCTTACTTTTGTAGAGCTGCACTGCTGCTGGAGCAGAGAGTGTAGAGCCGGTGAGGGGAATACTGCCCCTCTGTAGCTGTTCTGACCTGCAAGGGGGGTGCTGGGAACGTGTCCATTCATTAACTCTAACACTGACCCACTCTCTAAGGTGGTGCAGTCTGGAGGAAAGAACATTGAGCTGGCTGTTATGAGGCGGGAGCAGCCACTGAAGGTGAGTGAGGCCCTCGTTTTGCTCTTCTCCCTTCCCGCTGTCCTTGTTGAGCTGTGTTAACCTCCCCCCCTCACCTCGCATCCTGTCCTGGCCAGAGCTTGTGTCTGTTGTTGGTGGCCAAGGAATGTTGTTGTGTCTGCACAGGGTACCTGGCTCAGGGTGAATCCCAGCTAACTCTCCTTCTCTGTGAGAGGTAGAGTTGCTGAAACAAAAAGCCCTGAGCTGTGCTAGGATCCTGAGGGTCTCCTGTGTTCCTGTTCTAGATCCTGAACCCTGAGGAGATAGAGAAGTATGTTGCTGAAATTGAAAAAGAAAAGGAAGAAAATGAGAAGAAAAAGCAGAAGAAAACAACATGATGGATGGAAGTCAATGGCTCAGCTGCTGCTTTTTAACTGAAGCAATGGGTTATTCTGTATAGACCATTGGTGTAGGCATTCCACTTGTCCATAACTCTGCCGGCCCCTCGGGAGACCTACAATAAACCTACTGGGTGGTTTTTTTTAGAGCTGTTAGTTTGGAATTGTCCATTCCTTGGATTTTCCTTCCCTGGGAGTGGTTGGTGCCTGCAGACCAGCAGCAGTGACCCATTAAAGGAAAAAGGCTTTGGCTGCAGTTTTCCTGGGTCACTTCATTCTGTTAAGGGTTGTTCCTGCACCATCTCAGTTGTCAGGGGCTCGCTCAAGGGCTGGGTTAAAGCATCTGCAGAACAGAAGCAGTGTGGAATTGTGCTTTTTTTCCCCCTAATGCATCTTCAAATGTAAAGAGAGAGGCTCTGGCCCCAAGCCCTGTGCCAGGGGGTGGTGGTTTACCTCTGGAGGGCAGCACAGGGGTGTTGGGGGGGCAGCATGAGAACTGACTGCACAGGTCCATTTGCACAGTGTGGTACAAGATCTGGTATTGGCCTGTAGTGGCTGTGTGACTCCTGGTTCACAATGAGGGGTTGCTGGTGGGATTGACCACAGGGGAGTGACAAACTGGTGGCTTCCCAAAGCTAAATGTGACAACACGGTTAAGCTGTAGATGCAACAGAGCCCTGGGGCCAGCAGGAACATTCCTAGTAGGAAAAGGCTCATTCCTTGTGAAGGGTTCCCAGTCAATGAGCTGAGCTACAGCCACAAGTCTCCTCAGTGTTCCCATGCACCAGTGACACAGGTAGAGCTCAGCTTCCACAGCATCAGAAGCAGCAACTCTGTCTCCTATATTGGAGCTGAGGATTTGCTGTAGAAACAAGGGGAACAACTTGAAAACAACCAAAAGGCCTTAGTGCAGGGAAGCTAACAGCAACTTCCCATTTTGCCACAGCCACCCTGGACAAGTCACTCAGTGGCAGTACAACTCCATCCTTATGCTTCTTACCACAGTGGCTGTTGCACCAGCTGAGAAATGGGAGGCTCACAGCAGCCTCCAGGTCAGCTGCCTGGTACAGCCCTGTTGTGCTGGTACAAGGCCAGACAGTGAACCCATCTGTGGCCACTGACCAGCAGCGCTGCCACCCCAAACAAGCCCCAGCCAAGCCCCACTAGGAGCAGGGCAATGTGTGGACAACACAACCATGCTGGTGGGTGCTCAACAGTGGGTAACAGAGACCAGGGGGTCAGTGCCTGGATTTGGGGTTTTAAGCCCTTTTCAAGTACTGTGTAAGGCTGCACAGAGCTCTGCAGCACCATTATCCCCAGCTTGTGTTAAGCCCTGCAAGGGCAGACCCCCGAGGAGCTGTACAGATCAGCGTTACCCGGCTCCACACAGAACAAAGAGGGAGGGAAACATGAAACATTTACATGTTTATTATAATTACAATTTACATTACTCCAAGGAGCAGCCCCACTGCTATGGTCTAAGTCTTAGCAATAAAGTCCTACAAAAATAAATCCAAGCTTTGACAGTAACCTAGGTCAGCGCGTAACTAAAACTCTAGCTCTGTAAGGGGTTCAGTCGTCAAGGTGCTTTTCCAACAGAATTCCCTACCAACTGAAAAGGGACGCATGCCTACAGCAATTTAACCCACTTATTCATGCAAACAAAGGCTCCCCCCTCCCAGCCCCCTCCCCACATACAGCTTGTTAAAAACAAAAGAGAGAAAACCCAACTAAACTATTTACAGTATGGGGGGTACAGAGGAAACAACTTAAACATGCCCATCAGTTAAGCTTCAGGAGATGGACTCCCATCCCCAGTTTAATGAAGACATTCCATAGTGTTCCACCACAGCCTACGAGTGTACAGAGAACTGTTTGCATTTGGTACTACCCAGGAGCAAGGTACAAACTGAAGCAAGAAGTCGGAGTTGCAGATTCCATCCCAGACAGTCAGACACTGCCAAAGTCTCCTTGTGCTGTGAGCAGGAGAGATGAGTCCCACCAGGACACAACACACTGTTCCCTGCACTGCCTCGACCCTGCAAGGAGCTCCAAGTTTGAGGAACACACGGTGCCCTTGAGCTCAAGGGAGAGCCATGGCTCTGTGTAAACCTGTAGTACCTCCACACTAGTACCAGCCAAACAGTTGTACAGTCTTTTACACTACTACATGATCAACAATCCAGTATTCCCAAGTGACAATATACACAACTCCTCAGCACCAGGAATCCATCCTTCCAGATACCAAGTGCTGCTTCACACCTACTGCTGAAACCAGCAAGACCAGCAGCACCAAAATCCATTTGGTTACTCAGAACAAAGAAATTAGAGCTGGTTTATTTCAAGTGAGCTTTGGTTCCATGTTAAAATAGCATGATTTCTCTTCTCCAGGGTTCAGAAAAGGAGTCTGACTTTCAGCTTAGACTACAGCAGCCTTTGAGAGACCCAGAAAGAAGAACCATGAAAGTTAATCTGCACTTAGAAAATAATACACCAAAAAAAGACACCCTGAAGAAGGTACCCCTGAACACATTCCCTCTTCCAAAGAATATTCCAGCTGACAACTGCTGGTCCAAAATAAGTCCAGAATATAAGCAGTAGTACATGAAGTTCTGTCACTTGAGCTGAGACAGCAAACAATATGAACCATTTTCCCACATTAGTGCAGCAGTTGGGTGGTTTATTTCTATATACACTCTCATCCTCTCAGGGGAGATGTTAGAACCTATTCAGGAAAAAGAGGAGGATTAGATTTGACACCACGGGGATCTGCTCCCAGGAGACAGCAAAGTTCACTCCTGTGTTTCAACTGAAATGCTTGGCTACAAAGCCTCTGCTCCAACAAACAGCTCTTGCTTCCCCAGACCAAAAGCCAGTCCAAGAAACAAACAGCACATTCAACACGTTAAACACCACACTGAAACCACTCCTATTGCCTTCTACCACTCAGAAGAATCAATCAGATACAATAAGGAACAACTCTTGGTGTATCTGTGAGGCTGGAGAGCAAAAGAGGTTGCACAGAGAGCTCAAACAAGGAGTAAGAGACAAACCTGGCTCAGTTTTAATCTCAGTAAGGAACTTGCCTCGAGTTACACTCTGCCGGTACCAGCTCTGTGAGTGGGTTGGCTCCGCCTCGCCGCGCCGCTGCCCCTTCCACCTCGAAAGCCACCGCGAAAGCTGCGGCCACGGAGGAAGCGGCCGGACACTCCGAACGTCTCCGTGTTGAGCTTCCTCTCCTCAGCCCACGTGGTGCGCCTGGAACTGAACCACACCGCGGTCAGGTCTGACACTGACAGTGACAGCCACAACTCACTCAGCAGGAAGCCTCTCACACCTCGTTCTGTTCAACTGAATGGCAACAAGAACCGTACTGACCAACTCAGCTCCTCTGCAAAGCATGGATTTGAAATTGGCAGCTACTGGCTTTTGTAAGCCACTTTCATAATGGAAAGCTAAATCCGGGCCTAAGAAAGGGTTGAACATGATCTTACCAGCAGTTCGGTGACTGCTACTGAGGCAGCCCCACAGCACTGACTGGTGTGTTTCTTCATCAGTAGAGCCCCCTCTGCCCTCAGCACCTTAGAGTACACACTCAGAAGCAAGCTTTGCTAAAGCAAAGCACAAGCCTTACCAAGGGAATTCCACATCCTGACACCACAGGGATGCCTGACTTCTCCAGGCAGGTGATAACATCAGCAGCCAAAGATGAAGCTTTCTTTTAATATCCCCAACATTTAACTCAATGCACCTCCACAGACAGAGCTGGCCTCCTCTCTGCCCCAGCTCCAGGCTCAGCTCCTGTCTGCAGGCTGCTCTACCTCTAGCACAGCCTGACCCTGACGCCTCCTCCCACAACCAAGATAAGAAATTCATTTAAAAATCAACAGGTTCAAAGCCAGTACTGGGAAACAGACCTGGACATTTCTGTATCAGAGTTTAGGCAAGGGTATCAGTGCAAATCCTTGCTTTTCGCTTGATCCCACTGCACGAAGCTTGGTTATTATCACTTGTGAGCCACCAACTGCACAACAGTACTCCCTTGTTTTGCTCATTTCCTCGCATTCTACACTTTTCAAAGAGTTAAACCAAGTGACATAGATTCTGCCTAGAATTCTATGCCTAAAATTGCTTTAAAACCCAGCAGCCTTTCAGAAAACACTCACCTAGACTTCAGCTCTGAGGAAATGTTGTCAAAGAAAGACTTGGATTTATCATAGTAGCAGTTGGGCCCCAGGAGGTCCTCCTCTGCACTGCCATCATTGTTTTGAGTTGCCACTCCAGGGTCCCCTTTTTCTTCCCCCGTCTCTGCTTTGTCATCTGAAGATAATAAAGCGTATTACACTTCCTTGGTGCATACTGAAGAGCCATCTGTTCTCTTGCTCCCTCAAACAAGATTTCAGATGTAATCATGCAGTTTCTCAGCACAAGATTCTCTACGTAGTGTTTACTACTAGCTCAGCAATTCATATTTAATGAAGCCACAAACCTTTAAAGTTCAGTTTCTTCTTGAATTCTTTATCAAGTTCCTCACGGTTGAATTGTGCATTTGCACTTTCAAAGTCAAAATCACCTTCAAACTTTATTGTATTTTCCTTCACAGTAGTTGGTCTGTTTTGTCCTCTAGAGCGGTTTCTGGTTCTCCTGTTTCCTGAAAGCAGGAGAGTTTAAACACTGGGTAACGCACAGGGAGGTTAAATGACTTGCTCAAGACCAGAGGAAACCTGGGTTAGAACTCAGGAGGTTCTGGCTTCCAGTCCTGTGGCCACACCTCTTTGAAAGTAACTTCTCAACCTGGCTGTAGGAGACATTACAGCAACACTTTAGCTCTGAAAAGCACTCCTGGATGTTAGTCTTAATGGTAAGACAGAATATACCCAACTCTCCTTCCAGTGTGAGGAGGGGAAAGAAGAACAAGTACTATACCATGGAACTCTGAGGGAAGCAGGGAAAACTGCCCTTCCTGTCTGCTACTCATCTGCAAGCAGGGCACTGTAAGTACTCTACAAACCTGTCATAATGGCAAAAGAGATGCAGGTCACTGGTTTTGGAAAATCCACCCCAGACTCACCTACCCACAAAGGGAGCCTGTACTCTCTATTGTTGCTGGTTTCCAGCTGAGGCTACCAACTCCTTCCTACAGGGCTGCCCTCAGGCAAACCAACTCAAAGACCTCAGGCTGATGTTTTGTTTTCTGCCTTTCCCCCTCTCCCCCTCCCATTTTTTCCCTCCTCACATTGCTTGGGCAGAAATAGCTGAGCTCAATTTCACTGTCTTTTGACCTGTGCTTAAACCGCAGCCCTGATGGAAGCAAGGGCTCCACAGTTCCTCACTTCCAACAGCTCTATGAATTCTCAGCAAGCCGCCCCTTCCCAGTAACAACCCTTCAGCATTCAGCAAAATCCAATTGTTGCTGCCAACTCCTGGTACCAACCCCCATAACATACTTTCAAATTTCTAAGGACACTAAATTCTGTCCCTGGAATGTTCTGAACCACTGTGACTCCAGAACCAATTCTGGCAGGGAAGCATCCCTGGATGCCCAAAGTCTCATTAAGCTTTGCTCTCCCTCTTTTGTCCAATAACCCTTGACTGAAGCTCACAATACTTGCCTTTACAGACCAACGCACCTGTTCAGTGCCAGGTTAACCTACCCGATCTTCTCCTTTGAGGTCTTCTGTTCTCATCATTCACCTGTCCTTGGGTTTGCACAGGTGCTGCCTGAACTGTATCTACTGAACAAGAAGGACAAACTCAATGAAGGAGCACAAGAACAAACCCCAAACTGTTCAGTCCTGCAGCTTTGGAGGCTGTTTCAGACCAGCACGTTAAGGAAGCAGGGATGTGTACGTACCATTTGCCTTACTGCTGCCCTGGGGAACCTGCCGCCCGTTGCGCTGAACCCCGGGATTGACTTTCACTGGGGGTGGCTTTTGTGAATTCATGTTGTCAACCGGCCCGGTCTGAACAGCCTGTTCCACCATGGGGCTTTTGCGGACCGGGTGAACAGAAGGAAAACCAGCACCTGGAAAAGATCCCAGTGACCCAGTGCCTCTCAGCATGAGCCAACATTACTCAAACCCTACCCACTGCTAGGGAGAAACTGTTTTGTCACAGCTTACTCAAAGCCTCGAGCGTTCATCATTACATGCTATGTTTAAGTGGTGTATACACTAGGGAAGGCACTACAAGTCATAGCTCTCCAATCCAGAGCTTAAAAGTCAGGAAATCTACCCATTAATTTCTTTAGCAAAGTTGGACACACACATTAGATAAGCAAGCCAGGTCAGTCTCTTTGACAATTTATACCAAAACCTCATTTCTAGGTGTACCTTTGGTTATGTAGGATTTTACTTAACACAATACTTTAAATCTGAAGCCAAAAAATGCATCATTTTGAAACTGCCCTGCTTTGTCAAGAAAGTTTGGCAGCAAAAGCACAACCACCTCAACTATATCTTGTTTTGGAAACTGCTTCTAGAAGCCTTTCAATTTCATTGCTTATTGTTAACCTTCAGACAAAGAAAACCTGAAACCAGACCAGGATCTCAAAGTTACCCTTTTAAATTCCTTCTTGGTCAAGGCCAAAGTGTTACCAAGACTTCTGCTGCTCTTCCATCCAGGCTTATTTATTCACACTACAAAACATGTAAATACTTTTCACAGTTTGGGATACCTTACACCAATGATATTAAAAAGTGACAGTCTTCAGTACTCAGAAGAAACACTGCAGTCTGGGTTTAATCAGAAGTTCTGGAGTACTACAGGGTTATGTAGTTATGCATAAAAGCTGTTTGGAAGCGAGCTCTGAATTATACTTTGAGCAAGGAAAGTGAAAAGCTGAAGAGTACACACAAACCAAGCCACTGACACTGCTGGGTTACTCAAGTACACATGAGATATACCCAGTAGTTAACATCATGCAGGTTCCCAGTTACTGTACACCTGGAAAACTTGCAAGGAAGACAAACATATCCTAAGGATTATTCAATAGGACAAAGCTGCTGTGCAAGTTTAACATAAAGTTTCAAAGCTTTGCCAGAATACTGAGGGAGTATGTACAGAGAGATGGGCAAAACCAGCGAGTAAGCAAAAACCGATCCATGCCAACACAAGCATACATGTTCAAGTTAACAACAGAAGAAACTCATTACCATGTTTTAATGCAGGCTGCACCTGGTCTCTCTGCTCTGAGGACGGTCAGTCTAGTATCTCTACTCAACCTCCTTTAAGTTTTCACACATAGAAGGCCCCAGAACTGTCATCTCAGTCTTACCACAACTCAAACCACTTACTGTTAGTCATGCTTTGCTAATCAGGAGTCTTGATAAGGTACAAGGCCCCATCATGCATGAAATTTATCCTGACATTTCATCAACTACAACAATACTCCTGAACCTTCTATTAACCTAGGTCTTCAACAGAAAGGCCACCCACAACTTCAGCAGTGTTTGTCTTCCAAGCAAAGGCCGATTCCTCACTCAATTCCTAAGGTGACATATGTTCCTGAACAGGATGCAGCATATTAACATCCCTGAACCTCAGCCCCCTCCTCATACTTACACAAGAGAATCCACTGTCATGTACTTTTCTCCTGTCTAATTGATACTTCTGGGACAGGAGAAATGCTTCATATAATGAAAGGCAAAAAAAAAAGCTGAGAACAAACTAGTTTCACTAGCATTACCCATACAAGTACTATCATTCTAGGAAGAGTTAACAAGAACAAAGTGTTTGCAAGTGCCATGCAGTTCTTCCAAATATTTGGAGTCCTCAAACTGCTGTTACCCTTGGAAGAGAGCTGATGGGGCTCTGAAGACATGTCAGGCTCTGAGACAGGTTGTGGAGACGGAGAAGAACTAGGACTGGAAGCAGCTGCTGATGCTGGAGGGCTTACCAGTTTCTCTAAAGAGATAGAGGGAAGAAGAGAAAGCAAAGATACATGGATAAGATACCAGGTAGTGAAACATCTGAAGGACTTGGAAAGAGATACAAGAATCTCTAGAACAGCATTGGAGTGGCTTATTTACAGTCCTTCTCTAGGAATTCAAGTTCTTTTTACATGTGATGGATATGTAAGTTATGGTAGGTTAGAAATGAGCTGGCCTCAACTGTTAGGTGTTCACATTACTCCCAGAAGGAAAGTTCAGCTATCTAGTTTGTTTCTTGTGTGTACATGCATGTGTAAGTGAAATGCAGGCCTCTTTGCAGGAAGATCATTGCACAAAGTTAACTACTTATTCACTGATGGTTACAGCCTAACACTTGGCAGGAAGTCTGGGTTAGTTTTATTTAGTTTCACAGTAGCTGCATACAAGGATCAGACCTTTATTCTAGCAAGTAAAGTTTTTACTTACCTAAACCTAATGAAGCTGCATACTGCTGGCTTAGTAAAGAGCTGGCTGCAAGCTGGCTGTAAGGTGGCATACCTCTAAACGGGCTGTAAGGCACATGTGGCTGAAAGGATGATGTAGAGGCAGAGCCCAGTGAAGACTGTAACAAGACAAAGTACATTTCCATTTACAGTGTCCAGAAGTCAACTTGCTTTGGCAGTGATTTTCGACTTCATACACAGCATTACTAAAGCTTAAGTAAATACTGAGGAGCATTAGTTTACCTCTTTATGATTTTTTTCTGCATTCTCTGCTAGCTCTGGCTTTTGTTGGCTGAAGTCTTTAACGTTGCTATTTTAAACATTACAATGAAATTCAGGAGGCTTCAAACAATCTGAAGATTCCTGGAGACACTTACTGGCCTTCATTTTCTATTGGTTTATACCAAAATCCAGTCCTGCAGCACCAATGTTTTATCACAGCTTTCTAACAACACTTCAGGCTAACTTACTTGAACAATGGCAGGATCTTGTGGCAGAGTATGCTGAGCTTTTGGAGGTTCACAGACAGTGATGTCTTTGATGTCACTGCCTCGAAAAATGATGTATTCATAGATTTCTTCTCTGGGAGGAGCAGGTCTGTCTGTGGGCCGGTCTTCAGTACCGAAGGATCGCACTTGAGCAGTAAGAAGATCACTATTAGTCCAGTGTCATCATCACAGCATTGCTTAACTGAAGATTTATGCAATTAAAAAGTAATATTGTAATATCAACAACAAAAAGGTTACCTCCAGAACCCTGAATCTCATCACACACATCAGTTTCCTCAAACACCAACTCTTCCAGCAGCCTGTATAAACACTTTTGTTCATACCAAGCTCTGAAGGTAAAGATCAGAGACCAGTGGAGTGAAGTATCCTACTCCAGAACCAAGGGCTTCCCCACAGCACTGCACTGCCACATTCCTCTTTTCTCCCCCCAGCACCTGCCCCATGCAGGCATTCAGCCCAAGACAACTGCCACTACAACAGATGATAAGAGAGGCTCCTGAAGCAGGAGGGGAAGATCTTAAGAAGGCTTTAGAGCTCAGGTTTGCATCTTTGGTTTCACATATTTATTATACAGATAGAGGTAAATTTGATCAATGTCAAGAATTTCCTATTCAAATTCTCTCTCTTCCCCATGCCACTGACTACAAAGCAAGCTCAGTGATAAATCTAAACCCTCAGTGCCTACGAAGGCTTTATTGAGTCCCAGGTATCACAGCACCTGACCAGGTACTAACCAGTGATGTTATACATTAGAGTGGAAGAAAAGCTGCAACTGACTGTGTGGAAGCTACCAGGTAGAAGCATAAATTAACCTGAACCATTAAAAAGAGGTCAGACTCACTGGATTGTGAGTGCAGGAGAACAGGCAGCAGTTACATGAGACACAGATATATGGAAGCTTGAAATTTCAGCCACAAGTTATAGAAGCTCAAGGTTACCAATCTAGTTGTTTTCTGTCTTCATGAGACTCTGCTGGTGCTAATCTGAACTGGCAAATTCTGGTTTGATGTATGCTTTCTGCCAACAGAAGAATTCTGTATTGGAGTTGCATCAATTGCTTCTACCAGGTTACCACAGAGTGCTCACCGTTTCTGCCACGACATGCCACAATTCCTGCAATACCTTTACCAATTACAGACCTTTCACAAGCCCCTACCCATGGCACAGACAGATGTGCCAGCCTGCTGCAGCTTCCACTGCACGGATGGGAAGAGATAAACAGCCATGTCATACAGACTGGGACATTACAGGGGATGGGGGGCATCACAGCCTTCCCAGAAAAAGGGCAACAAAAAGGGGATCCACTCAACTCCCATGTTGAGCATCCCCAGTATACTATACCCTTGTTAACTTACTAGGACTGTTAACAGTTTGTCAGGGCTACTCATCAAAAGTCCTGTTCTCAGAGATGAAAAGCTGTATCCCCACCAAGGAAGTCAGTGCTGCAAGTAGTCATCACCTCTGTGCAACATATCTGTGAGCTCCCAAGCAACAGCAAGCTCCAGGGACAGCAGATCAATGCTAAACTTTGTCCCTGTCATGCTGATGCTGTTTAGCACCTCAGCTTATACCCAACTGGAAGGGAATTGTAACTGGTACGAGGACAAGCTGTCAGTCACTTCCTCTGAATGACTGCCTATGTCCTTTGGTTCCTAGGGTATAAAACCTCTCCAAGTTATTTTAGATCTCCAGCTGTTGTTTGATCATATTACAGCTGTAACCTAGTCAACCAAAAGCAGATTATAAACTGACAGCAATGCTTGTGGCCTTTTAAACATGAACCATACCACTGATGCCGCTGCTCAAGATTAGATTCTTACAGCACATAGCTCATGGCAAGACTACTAAAGCTATGCAGGGACTACTGCACAATCCCATGTCTAGTTTGGAAAGCATCACATCTTATGTGAGCACTGGGATCATCCTGTCAGCTTCCACAAAGAAACACATGACTGGCAGAGCCAAAAGCTGTCCAGGCAGCCTCTCAATTGGCTGGCCCCAAGGTTTCTAACTAAAAAGGTGGATAACTTGTGTCCTTGTAGTCAAAACAACAGTGAGGGCATTTCAGATGCCTGGAGGAGTTGAGCATGCATGCCCCTGCATTTGAAGGGTTTGACTGTTGCTGGCACATCACAAAGTACAGCTCTAAGTTCCTGTGGGGGTCTGAAGGGCTGTATCCCATGAAGAGTTACAGCGACTATTGTTTACAGATGAGCAGGAAATCAATCCCACACCATGCTGCAGCCCATGTTTTATCATACAGTTTGTACTCATGCATAGGGCTCTGTTGAGGAGACCTCTGAAGGGTCAGGAAGCATAACAAAGGCAACTAGCTATCTAGAAAGCAGAGCCTGTGGTTATTTCTTAAAAGCTCTAGATTCTTCAGACTTCTACAGAAGGGGGAGGAAATTTCTGGTGTTCTCTGCCAACAGGACAGTAATGGGCTTAAACCTCCTTTATCTGCAATGTAAGTTCAGCATCTAACAAGACACACATTTCTTGCAGTGCTTAATTAAGCACATAGAATCTCCTTAGCCAGTGTTTAAGACATTGTGCATGTGTTGAGATTTAACAGGAACCAAATACAAGACCAATTGAAGTTATTCCTGCTTCTAGTAAGATGCTGAACCAGACTCCTTCCTGAGGTCTCTTTCAACCCAATTTTTTCTTTATATCACTTGGATGATAGAAGTGAAGAGAATAGCATTAACATGACACAATGAAGTTGTCTGAGCCTTAAACACTTGCAACTAGGGCTTAATAGTGATTTACTAGCTATCTGGACAACTTCAACTGCATGTCAGCAATCCACAGTTCTTCTAATGCTTCAGAGATCAAGTGTACTAAACCACTGTCCCTCACTGAGCACAGAGTTAATATTGCCGTCACCAGCTTCAACACTGTTGTTGTGTTCCTAATTCTGACATTAAATTTGGAGACTTTATATCAAAATTAAAAACCCCTCTGAGCTAAAGTGAAAAGCAGGGTTTGTCCTGTGAAGTTCAGAGCAGCACTTTAAGCGAGGAAAACAACGTATTCTCTATCTCTTTGTAACTGTTACTCCTTAGGCATTCCAGTTAATCAAAACTGAACACTAAGAGAGCAACAAACACAAAAACTAGCAGAAATTTTACACAGAGCATGTACTTTCTCACACCATGAAGCACTTCAAGCACATTTGCCTTTGAAACACACCACTGAAGCTCTGAAGTAGCAAGAACTGGAACTATGAGAAACCATTTCTACTTGCTGCTGGGTAAAAGTGAAGACCTCCT
>JANHGB010001779.1:2282-18106 GCA_026283785.1 Coracopsis vasa | reverse complement strand
AAAACATCGGTGTTATCAGTGCTGTTCCCAGGCCAAAAGTCAAAAACACAGCACTGCACCAGCTACTAAGAAAGAGAAAAAATGACTGCTACTGCTGAAAACCAGGACAGTCATATATAATGGTAACAGCCATTCTCTCTAAATGAAGACCATCATACTACCTGTAATTAATAGAATAAAATTATCTCCTATTCAACATTTTCCATTTTGTATGAACTAATAATCATTACCATTGGGTCTCACTCAACAGCTTTTAAAGGACAAGATATTTATTTTAAATGTACATATCCTTGAAGGGCTGACTTACTCAATTTCACAAGCGCATTCTTCTTTTCACCATGTTCAACGTAACCGAAATTCACCTCCCAGCTCTTCAGGCCTTCTTTCTCATCACAGTGCTTATTTCCACAGGAAAACTGACCTTTAAAGAAGTCAAAACCAGCAAACCATGGTTCAGTAACGAACATGCATAGGTTTGGGGGTATTATTTCCAGTCTTGCTCAGTTTTTCCTATTTTCCATTTCTTTCAAAGAGAAAAAGCACAAATCTAAAAGTAACATCTAGATTAAGGAAACAATAGCAGATAATGCAAAGCATTCAATCGTGATTATCTAGTACTCCATATTAGCAAAGACAGAACATAACTGAACTGTGTTTTACAATGTGTAGATGGACGCATATGATATAAAATAGTAAGCCTAATACTGAACTTTGATGAAATGAATGTCACTAGGATACATTCCATATCCTATATGATTACTTACTCAGCAGAGAGTGATGGATCAGGAGGTGTGATTCAGACATGCATCTTTAATGACATCAAACTATTCAAAGTATCATTTAGGTACAAAACTGAGATGCCCATGTTCTAATTACCTTTCTAGTTCACTTGATATACTGGACATAAAATTTGCATTTTAATGACTTTCCATGAACACTTTACTTGTCTTTTAAGAAAAGGAAATCCAATTCTGTGAGAAATTATGCATCAGCTTTAAAAGCTTCCTTGGGTTTATTATGTAAAATATGACACTAATTTTAAACAATTCACACCACTGGGTTCCCAATACTGCAGTAATAAAGATACATATATCCCCTTTGCAGAAGACTGATATGTATGCAGAACTGGCAACAAGGATGTGTATTAAGCTCACAAGCAGGACCACTGATGAACAACTAAGCTCAGAATATTCTGCTTAAGCTGCTAACTAATGAGTTGGCAGTGTCCTCAAATACTTCAGTTCTGCAACGTGAAACCACTTCCAATGCTAACACTTGAACACAAAAAACAGATTGGTATATGGCTACATGGTGCATTATCCAGGTATTTTCCATTTTACCCTGCCTATTTTCCATGGAGGAAATTACTGAGAAAGAATAAACAGAAACAAGTTTGGAAGAATGTTTGTTTAAAGAAGGTATATTACAAGTGCATTTATGCATGTATAAAATAGGCTAAGAGAGACACTACTATGCTAAAAGTGAAATGTTAGGTCAATGAAATAGTGAAAAAAATGGAAAGAAGATGAATTTACAGGTATTAAACCCTATTTTGCCAAATATGGCTGGTTTGAGTATTTCACTATGTAATCGACAAATACAAGTAAGTAGAAAATGGCACATATACCCACATGTTCAGCTTTACTCTTTCTGCATATTGTGAAAAAGTCCTATTCCACCTCTACCCAATGTTTTCTATTTTCCTACAGAAAATAATTTAGGCCTTTTGCCTAAAATATCATTTACTATTAAATGTTATGTCATACCTTACTATTCATGCTTTGAAAGTAGAGAAAAAGTACTTGGGAAGGCATGTCAAATATATTTTTTAAATAGCTTAAAAGCTTTTAATTTAATTCATCATGTGCCTACTATTCACTGATTTATAAAACTTAAAGTAGGGCTTCTACCTTAAGATTTTAATTAAGAAAATATCCATTTTGAGGAACCATTTATTGAAACTGTCAATGTATTACATCATTAACCACCATTAAGATTACATTTTAAATTTAAGGAGATACAACAGCAATCTCCAATATGACCTCCTATGCAAGGAGAGGAGAGCAGAAATATTCTGGCATTTACAATTAGTAATATGAGTAATACCACTCCTTTCACTCATCCTAACCCTTCTTCTCCTCCATGACCTTATGAAGACAGACATTGAAAACAAAGCAATCAAATGTGAGCAACCCACTCCTATGTTCCCTTCTTAACATATCCCAAAACACAGTGCAGTCCACCAGCAGTGGTTCGCATCACAACTATTATTGTCATAGCTACAATAAGCATGGGCTCTCTCTTTAAAAATACGAATTATCAGACAGGTAGATATTAATGCTTAATTAGCTTTAATTAAAGCAATTTACATTACTGATTTATACTTAAAACAGCAAAAGAAAGGCATTAAAGAGTCACACCTATTTTAAATGATCATCTGAAACCGCACTCGTCTGATACACGAGATAAGGTTGAATTCTTGCGCCCCTTAGTGGTGGAAGATAGTTTCTCTATTCTTGCTACTGTATGCTTTTCATTAGGATTCCATTAAAAAGCTTAAAACACGTAATTTTGCATCATCTCCCAAACATATAGAGTATCAGATATTAAAAGTAAAATTCAGCTTTAAATTCTTTTTCATCACAAAGACATAATTGTGCATAAATTATTAATTTCTCATTTAATTTTAATTATCTTTTTAAAAGCAATCAATAAATCATGCAACTGTATCAAATGTAATTATCTGTTAATATAATCTGCAGTGCTAAATGCAACATATGACTACAACTACCTTTGGAAGCTTTAATCTTTACAGGTTACAAAACCCAGCCATTAATGTTCGTACTTCCTTCTGTGAAGTGATACATTTAAAAAAAAAAAGTATATTTGTAACTTCTTGCAATATAGTATAATAAATAGAGCTGTTTACAGAACTGTTCTGATCAACAGTATCATTGTATGCAATTTTCTTGTGTGTGCATGCATGACTTCTGAAAACCGTACACGTCTATGAAGATCTACCAACAGGAGCAGCAATAGAATCATGTAATTTTCTTCTTTTCTTGGCCAATTCAAAAATTCCATGTGCCCAGGCCATCAAATGGGGATCACTGTCCAAAGTCCCAATAACACATAAGAACTCACACACATAAGCAGGCAGAATAAGCTACTGATTTAGAAATAGGATTGGGAGACATGACAAGCATCCCCACTAAAGGTTTCAAAAACCAATTACCCTAAACCAGACATCACACATGGAACTTTAATTAAAAAGTAAATATTTTGCAAAACAGCACTGCAGAAACAGTTAGGAAAATTATTTCCTGAGGAAAAGTATTGAGAGACTTCAATTAAAGGCATCAAAGCCTAATGAGGTAACAGACCTACTGGAGAAAGGCAGCTAAGAATAATATCCATGAAAAGCTACATTATCAAACGCATTATGTTGGTGTTCATTACAAATCCGACCCTGTGAAAATAAACCACATTTTCTTAATTTTAATCAGTGTGCACTCTAGAGCTATGTGACATATACCAGCAAAGTTAGAAGTTAGGTCAATTAATTATCCATTGTTATTTGATGAACTTACTACTACTGTCAAATACTGTCAACAAAATTATACCAAAAAGCAGCAAGAAAAGCATTAAGGAAGAAAACATAAAACTAAAGACAGCATTACCTTTTCCTGAAATTACTTCTTTCTCATGTCGCCATCTAAATCCAAACTGTTAAGATAAGAACCAGAATTGTGAACAGTCGATGCATTCAGTGTAAAGACTAATTTCCGTTGGCTGATGTCCTGCATGTGGTTCATCTATTTAATTCCGGTTGGTGGAATTTCATTTCTTTCTCTGTTAATTAAAAATATCTCTCTGCCTCTGATTGCCAGAATTATTCCAATTTACACATGCAATTCAAACAGCAACGTGCTAAAAGGCTTCACAACATGCAGAAGAACAAATAGGAAATTAGGATAGACTGGCTTTACAAGCTACTTCCTTGCAATTTTGTCCATACTGAAAATATCACTGGAATACTGAAAAGTTGTATTAGCACATTATCAATAGATCACTTCCTACACTCTAAGGCAAAAAACCTCAAACCAAACCAACCAACAACTAAGTTGTATTTCTCTTTACATTGCCTAGAAACTTTACCTGTAGATAACCCACCTACTATTTTTGTTTTCCAATAGAATCTGCTCCAACCTCTCAAAATGGCAAGTACCCCAGTGAAAAGATTGAAGATGGAAGGGAGTGCGAACGGCATGGAAAAAACAATTATATTTTCACTAACAAGTAGAAAGAGGTATACAACTTCTCTAAAATAGGCTATCTTGTATTTTCATTTAAAATTCATGAACACAAGATGACAGGTAGATAAAATTGCTGCTCTGTGAGCAAAGCACATAGGACTCTGAACTTCAAGTTAAAAGATGGGGAGGGAAGAGGGAAAAGAAGGACTACAAAATCCAAGAGGTACAAAAATGGCTGCAAAGCCCACCTTTGGAACCTGGGTTCCAAAGCACCCTTTGGATATGAACCTTCTCCTGGTGCACTGATAGATTGAACCCACACAAATGTGCACTTTGTAAATGTGTAAGTTCTGCAATATCCTGTATTGATTTTCAATCTTTTAAATTTAGTTTTGAACACTCCACAGCAGTACAAGTACTTATTGTTGTGTGTGGTCTTGAACGTTGTTGATTTTTTATAAACAACAATAATTCTTTATCTGAAGGGCAACACCATGGAGTTCTCATATGTGAAGTAGTATGTGGTTCAAAGAATATCAGTAAAAAAACATTTAAAGTTTTGGCTTTTAAGAATGTGCCATACTTTCATATACATGCTTTGAAACTTAGTAACAAAGCTAAAAAAACTTAACAGAAAGATGTCAGCAGCCAAATATTTTGTCAGCACTGATTCTCCCCAAGTCAATATATTACATAGATGTCTAAGAAAACTAAAAATTTGTACACCAACAAAATACTCACCTCTTTAAATCAGTCCACTAATTTCTGAATTTGTATTACAACATAAACAGTGTTTTCACACCTGCTGGTTTCACTGGTAAAAAAAATCACAGATCAGGTTCTGCTATCATACAGTGTATGACAGTTTGCTAAGGCTGGATCAGGTTGTGCTTGGCCTACTCTACAAACCTGCAGTGTGGTCTGAAGTACCATTATACCACTCAAGCTTGGGTCAAACAAAAAGAAGTCAGTTGTAAAAACCAAGAACTGTGCTGAACAGTTCAGTGAAAACAGAATATAAAATACATCTGTGAGTGCAGAATTAATGATGGAATCAGCTCATCCAAAGAGTTTGTAAAGAACAATTTGACCTTATCTGCATATTTGCTTTTTCATAGTCCATCTGCTACTTCACCAATCACCAAGTTATCCATGCATATTTTTGCTACTCGAGTAGACTTTTACACAAATTTTCCCTCATAGTCTGAACTAGACTCAATACGATGTAAATGATATTATACCCTTACAAAGTATTTCTGTAATGATATCAAGAAAACTAAGCAAAATAAAAGAGGTAGCCAGAACAACCTGTAAGGACATCTAGGACAAAAGCTGTCCTCATCTGCATCCGTTTTTGCCATTCTTCCACCAACTAACGGAAAATGACAGAAAGTGGCCAAGGGTAAGAAGAAACAATAAAATAAAAATTAAATACAACCGAATTCCTCTAACTAAGCTAAAATCTCAGGAACAGATTAAACTGTATAAGAAAAATAAAAATTAGGGTATGATGTTGAAGAGTCGGCCTGCAATATTAAGGAATGCAAAAGCATCATCAGTAGACAGCATGGGGCTTTGAGCAACCTGGTCTAGTGGGAGATGTCCCTGCTCATGGCAAGGGGATTGGAACTGGATGATCTTTAAGGTCTCTTCCAACCCATATCATTCTATGATTCTATGATTCTGTCTCATCTTCTTTATTAAATAAGTTCATAAAGATCCTAAATGAGCTATTTCTACAAGGCAGACCAAAACAGACGCTTTGCAAGAGTATCAAATGGCTAACTTAAGAAGAAATGATAGTTTTAAAAATGTGAAAGACCATTTAATATCCATAGGTATAAAATTCTCAAATTAAATACGGACTGCTTGCATAATATGCATTGGCTGAAGCAACAACTAATGTCCAGTGACCTCTTTCACAAAAAAAGAAATGTATGAATTTAGACAACACTGTGGAAAAATACTGTATTTTAAATATTTTTATTTTTGCAGGAAAGCCTCCATGCTGAAAAAGTGACAAAGCAAAAATACTGACATTACCAAATGGAAGACAAGCTTCCCTAGAAATTTGAAAATTATCTGGAAATCAAAACAAAGTATAAAATGTATTCTGTTTAATGACCAGGTGTCAGACAGATTTCATTTCTTAGCAAATAGGAGACATTTCCAATCTGTTAAGCTACAAAACAAAGCACAGAGACAACAAATAAGAACGTTTCTCGGAAAATAAGACAACAAAGATAACATTTCTAGTCCAATGTGTATCAAAGTAAAACTTACATGCACAGCACTCTTCCTTACTGCACTGCAAAACTGACAATAGAACAGAACTATCTGACAATGAAGACGGTCGTTTATCAGCCTCAAAGCTTGCAGACAAGATACACTGAAGGTTCAAAGACAATCTTGACCTAAAAATTCTGATTTAGGGAAAATATAAGAAATAACAGACCCATCACAAGCAAGAGCTGTCAGAGCACACTCTTCCAGTGTTTCTAAGTAGCCTCACACCACAGGGTCACCTTGGCATTTCTCATTAAAAGAGAAGGAAAAGATTATGCGTCCTAACTACACAAAGAAAAGCGGGACCGAAGATCACAGGGTCCCATTGGTCTGCAGCCAGCAAGGTGAGTGCCTGTGTGCAAATGAGTGTGTGAGTACCAGCAAAGACTGAGGCAGACTAGCCCTCAGTTAGGTGAAGTAGTCTGCGAGCAGGGAGGATGAATGAGTCACTACCAGCCAGCTCTGAGTACAAGAGCACCTGTGTATCTCTAATGACAGGAGCACAAGGGGTATCTCCTACGGGACGAGGGGAGTCCCAGCCATCTCTGTGTGTGTATATGTGTATATGCATGCACATATGTGAGCGAAACAGTCTGAACTAGCAATTGAAGAGCAGCCGTGGCATTGGGGGTTCATATGTCTTGGGTCTTCTGTTTTCTTTTGAGCTTTGGTCTTCGACATGGTACTCTGCTTATTTTTCAAGAGAATCCCTTGCATAGAACTGGTCCTTATCATTATCTAGTACTTAGGAAAACAAGTGGTTTTTTCTCAGAATAAAAGTTCTCCATGAGATCTGAGCTACAATCTCTATACAGAGGCCTTTAAAAAAATTAGCTGCCTAGAAGATTTTGGCCAGTAGCAAAACAATTACCATTGAGAAGACAGATGAGTATGTACATGCAAGTCTCAATCTATGCTATATATATTAAAAACATCACAGAAAACTGGCCTCCAACTTTACTTTGACACTACTTAGCAGGATATAGAATCATAGAACAGTCCAGGAAAGGGACCTCAAAAGATGATGTGGGAAAGCTTTTGTGGGAAAGGGAGCCTAGATGAGGTTACCTGTCACTCTGTCCAACAACATCTTGAAAATCTCCAGTGACAGAGACTCTGCCTCATCACTGGGGAGGTTGTTTCAGTGAATTAATATTCTCACTGTAAAAAATGTCATCCTTGTATTAAGAGGAAGTATTATCGTATAAAGCATCAACAACTAGCATACAAAAAGCTGGACAGCTGAGAAGCTTGTTACCCACCCTGCACCTCTCAAAGCACCAGCACTGCAAAACAGAAGGCGCAGGGGGCTAAAGATATCCAACTTCCAGTTTCTGGCAAAGCAGAAAAAGTATCAAGGCAGAAAGAGTCTGAAAGCACAGACTGCATTCCATTGGTGTGAATGGGATCAGCAGCCTATTTCTGACTTCCAAGAAAAAATCCTGCTTTGATATCCTTCCGTACCAAACATGGGCATGGATAGATCAGTAATGAGAAAAAAAAAAAAAGTTTTTTCTCATTTTTCTAAGAATTTCTAAGAAAGGACAAGCTCAGAACATATTTGAGAATAGAAAACATAGCCTAATATAAGAGAACTAATTACATGATGCAGCAGAGCTATGCTGACATGGCAACTCCAAAAATATAGGTAATGACTTACGAGCATACATAGGAATTCAGAGTGACCTCAGAGTTAGGACAGGCACATTTTAAGTCTGTCAGGGAAACACTGTTTGCACAACACGCACACACACACACAAAAAAATGGAAACTGGGGCAGAACTGTTTCCCACAAAAGACAGCAAACATATGGAAACTTGGCACAGTAGCTGAAGAAACAAAATCTGTAAGCATGCTGAGGGAAAATCATCTGGGGGGGTGGGTCGGAGATTGAGGAATATGAAACAGCCATAGGAAAACAAAATCAAATTTACTCAAAAAAAAAAAAAAAGGAGGGAAGACTTCTTCAAAATTTTACTTTTTATTAATTTTCATTTAATTTTTGCATTTTTCTGTTCCAATTGCCCTTAGAAGGCTGTCACCTTTTCTACCTAATATTAGAGTTTATGTCCAGTCCTTGCAAACATTTACTAGTGAACATAATTTTCAATACTATAAATAGTCTCAAAGAACTTTATATAGCCACTGTTTGCAGGGCTGGGTTGTTACTATGTGCTAACAACACTAAGACACGTCTGAGTTGAGCAATGCTCTTTGCAAAATCACGATAGAAATTTCATGTATTCTTTTTGACCAAGAGGTTAGTCAGTCAGAAACTTCAAAATGACAAAGGTTGTTCCAGTTAAAAAACTGGTGCTGGAACTGGGCTGTTTCTCTTAAATTCTATTTACTTACAAGGAACACACAAGTCCTGTTTCCATAAACAGAAAAGAAAAACCAGCAAAAGAAACTGCTTTAGAACAGATATTTCCAAAATTGTTTCTGCCAGTATCCCAGTACAAAACTCTCTCTTTTTAGACTATGTCTTTTTTTGCTTTCCCCTTAATAGTAACATTCCCAGGGACTTTTTTTAGGCTTCATCCAGTGATTCTCTTCAGGCAAACTTCTATTGCCTTCTCTCCTTAACCTCTCTGCATTTTCTGCCTTTCTTACACACAATGTACCTCTTCATAAAATACCATCTGACAGAAAAGCTCCTCTTCCCACAGAAGCACATTTTTGGGGCAGCAACAATGCTTGGATTCAAACTGCTGCTGCTGCTTATTAAATAACTTGACAAGTTCTCACAATCCTCTTTCTAGGGTAGGGGTACTAACATTCTGGTTTCACAACATATACACAATCAAGGCAATTTTTAAAAAAGGGCATACTTTAAAACTAAAATGATTTACAATACTGAAATGTACCTTATTCTCTTTGTATCTGCTGAGATCTGCTATACAGTATTCTTTGAACAACTTATCATAATACTTCTTTGCAAGCCTCTTTTCCCTATAAGGAAAAGTATTATTTTTATTAAACAAAACATGATACGATTCATTTTACATTGTAATGATATTAGCAAGATAAAGACATGCTGTTTAATCTGAAGAACACAAGTTGCAAGGCTAAAAATTCAACAGAAATACACTAAGCTAAGAGAAAATTTCCATAAAACTGGAAAAATACATCTAACATACATCTACGGCAGAAATTAAACTGTATTTTTTCAAACTAGGCTTCCTTCAGAGTTTTCAGAACAGCCATTTGGATCTCAGAGATCACATAAACATTTCTCAGTTCTGTCATCAATTAATTTTGCACTGACCTTTATGAGGTCTTTAATTTTTAAATGCATTAAGTATCAAACAGTTATCACTAAGTATGCACAGTAATTCTTAACTAGTAGGGGACACCACAAATTTAATACAAGTGATCTAAAAATAACATGTTCTGTAACAGTTCCAGGTACCAATTCATGTCTGCTTCATCTTCTTCGTTCCACAGGAATCTATGGTTTTCTCTAATAACATCAAGATCCGTCTTGTCATTTGCTCTATAGAAGGACACATTTTTTTTAGTACAATGTAACATTAAAATGAAAAGTCAGTCAAATAACAATTTGGTAAACACCACTATTTCACAGTTGTGATCTCTACCTCACTGCAAAAAGGAATATATTGCTATGGAATAAAACTAACAAAACATGTATTCCCTGGCACATCTTTTCTCCAGTGAAAAATTCACAGTGGAAAATGGCCACTGAAATGGGACGACGATCCTGTCTGAAAATACTTTTTACACTTTTCATTGAAGACAGCAATGTTAGAAAGCAGTTACAGACAGCCCTAAAGAAGGTTATCATTATTCTGGACAATGGATAGCAATTCTGCACATTTCAAAAGTATTTCAGATTGCTATTTTGAAGTTACTGCCAGACATTTCTCAATGTACCCTCAGTACAAAATTAATGCTAACCTGTCATCTTTCCTTTTACATAATAAAAGAAGAATAATTCAATTCATGGTAAATTCTTATATAAAAATATTGGAAAAAACCCCAACAACCTAAACCCCAAAAATCAAACCAGGCAATTCTGTGTTTTGGCTATTTACAATGAATGTAGTTACTATTTGTGACCAAAAGAATTAGTAATTTGATGCACAGCCACAACCCTCCTCTCCCCACAAACCACAATATATGATTAATGGCTTTACATAACAGGGGAGCTTTGGGGGCATGAGGGGAAAGACTGCCAATGGTTCTTACCCAGAACGTCGGAAATCCTCTATTTTGCCACCATAGTACAAAATGTAATCTTTCACAAACTTCTTATGTCTTTCATACTGAATAAAGCAATTAAGGATGGTTGCAGAACTTCTTTTATTTTAACATAGTTTAAAAATAAAAAAAAAAAAAAAACTTTTTTATATACTTAACAGAAAGAAGGGTTGGGTTTTGTTTTTTTGTTTTTTCCAAATACAGGAATTCAAGGCAACTTCATCTTTCAAACTCATTCAGCTGCCAGACCTTTATAAATTTCTCTTCTATCAAAGATGCTCTGTATGCTTACAGATAGAAACTGGGTCCATTTTTTCAGCTGTAAGTTAAACAACAGCTTCTTAGAACTGCAGTTTAAGTTTGAACCAGATTTGTATTTTCATATTATGTAAATAGACTTCTAAAATTGAATAATTTATTATATTTTATCATCCACTTTCAAATAAAAGTTATCTATTTTCTTTGGTTGGGAGAGGAAAAGAATGGAAAAGTAGGTAATGCTTAGTGTAGAACACTTTGGCCTCAGAGACATGATTTGAAACACATTTTGTACCATAACTTGACCAAAAACATGCAATTACTTACTAAGAAAATAAGTGTCTTCAAAAATAAAAACATTATATATGGCTACTTAAAAATATTTTCAATTAACTTGCATGGTGTTTCTGAAGCAGCGAATTAAGAAACACAGTATCTTCTGGTACATATCCCAGCAAATACTGCATCAGTTTGAATAATTTATATCAACCTGATGCTCAGACATGTATTAGAATTTTATTGAGAAAACATTTCATTTTCAAAGGCCTTCAAAAAGTTAATTTAACCTCAGTATGTGTTTTTCTTTTCTCTTTCCACCCTAAACAGAAGGAACAGAGAAGTAAGCCCAGAATATTTAACTAGCACAAATAAGTACATTTAACAAAACATACTATTTTGTGCTGCTATTTGAGTTACCAGGTGTTAAAATTGCGTAACAGTAAAGGTTTTACATAGGAACTACTCAAAAACATTAGCAGAAACTCATAAAAGTCTCTGCATAATGAGTTTTATAGTCATTCCAGCATACACAGGCTTTCCTATGGCTAATCACAGTCCACAAAGCCAGTGTGACTGATTTAAGATATGTCCCCTTTACAGACATATAATGGTTTTATGTAGTGCCTGGCCAAATCCCAAACAGGTTAGGAGAAGTTACGGTCTGTTTACTGCAGTTTTCAGATTTAAGTAAGTCTTTCCATATATAATTAGTCTTTACATTCCTATTTATTACTGCTGAAGACCAGCTATTTAAACAAACAGGGAACTGATGGTATTTCAGATATACTGAAGACAAAACATGTAATGCCTGGCCCAGGTGAAAACTAAATGAAAGAAGAAAGGTTGTAACCTAAATAAGGTAGTAGTTATAAAAATAGTCAAAAATTATGCATGAAATATGATTAAGATATTAAAAAAACCCTTCACGTGATATTAAACAGGCTTATATTAGAGTAGCTGTAGAAGATATTACTGGGGATCAGGCAGTTTTGAACAGACTTTTGAACTAACTAATGCTTTCTTAAATTGCCAGTAGAAATATATTTGTCCATAGATCATACAAATCTTATACAGAATTTTGCTCTGTATAAACTCAACTGAAACAGCAAAGTGTCTTTGTGCCAGTCTAAATAAAATTCACTGTGTAACTTCATCCCAAACAGGACAAATGATCTTACAGGACAAATCTGGCAATGCTTCTACTGACTAGAGTATTCTCAGTCATCTCAGCAACAAAAAGAAACTAATTTTAAGAACAACTCAGTATCTGGTGCTACACTGTCAACTGCTGTGATAACTGAGCAATCCCAGTATTTCACCATAAGGGATAACCTGTGTCCCATCTTCAAACTTGAATTAAAATGAAACAGAAGGATACGGCATCCATTGCTATCAAGTGGCATCTTCGTTTTCTTGCTTCTTCCCTGTTAATAACAAATACATTTGAGTGAAAGATGTCTTTACATTAAGTGAAAAATGTCTCACAAAAGCAACAGACAGAACATACCTATCCCATTCTTCAGCTGCAAATTGTCTGTGAACCATGCTACCTTGCTTTGGTTTTTGGAATGGCTTTATCAGAAGGCCATCTTCCTTTACACTAAAGGTAGGGAGGAAAAAGGAAGAAAAGTTAGTCAAGAACTTTACATAAGCAATAAAATTTGCATATGCCAAACTCTGCACTAGCTTGAGTGACAAAACCTGCTATATTGCTAGTTTCTACAGGGATAAAACCAAACTTCATAACCAACATCAGGTTAGACTTTACTTCATTTGTAGAACAAAATAATAAAGGCATTTGCTTACAGTTAGCATTTAAAAATAACCTGCTTAAAACAGCAGTCTGTAATATTTATTTTTAGCATTATCACTATAGAACTACAATGAAAAAACCCTGAATATTCCTCCGTTTCCCTCCATGTGCAAAGCTCCATAAATCTCAGCTCAACAGCCAAGTAGGAAGTAGGAAGGGCAGTATGTTTACTGAATAAGAGTGACTGCTAGTAACCTTATCCCATCCTTTCATGCCAATGTCTCAACACCCCATTAAACAACTCTGCCTCTCTCAGTGTAATCAAAAGAATCACTCATTTAAAACTTTAATACTGGATTGTGAAGCATACTTCTCAGTGGGCAGCTAAAAATACTTTCAGAATTCAACAAAGTAATGAAAATTTAACTATAAAGTGATGCACTTTAGCTAGTAAAAGGTATATTTAGTTAGTTCCATTCCTCAAAGAGGTAAAGAGAAGATTTTTCCATAATTATCAGCTGGCAGAAATAATGGAAGTCAGAAACCTGTAGAAAGCAAGCCAAGGAATTCATACTTCAAGCTATAAAATATAGGACTCTAGAAACTAAGGATTTTTATCATTTGCTCAAAAGGATCTGTAGGCACAAAATTCCCACAAGGAGTCTCCATAAAACAGGAATATGGAGAAAACTTAAGACTACTATTTTCCACCAAGTGAAAATAAATATCTTCATAGAGCAAGGAGAGGATATATACATATACAGTGAACCCACATTAGAGCCGAACTGGGAATCAGCAGTAGTGTGCCAGAACAAGGGTAATGATGATGTTTTTGAAAGGCTCCTGTTAATATTCCACCTAGAATAGAAAGTGGAATGGTATAATGTGTAATGGCCTTTTAAAGAAACTGAACAAAACCAGCCACTGTTTTAATGGAAAACAGCTATATTTATAAAATAAATGGAACAGCACAATGCCTGCTATTATTCCAATGATTAAAACATAGGGTTTTTTTCCCAGGATGCAGTCATACACTACAAAGCCCATTCTTTCAATTTTACTATAAGGGAAAATATGCAAGAGTCCTAGGAAAGTTTCCAGAAAACCTTCTCAAATAAAGTCCAGTAACAGAGCATGGGAGGCAGAAAAAGGTAGGAAAAATACATGCGCAATATAGGCTAAATGCTTAGTACGGTGCAGAAAGTGTCAAAGGACTGTGGTACCACATATATAGATAAAAATATTAACAAAAATGAGATCAGACTCCAAAAGTCAAGGTCACTAATTGTGTGAACCACTGAAAGAACTGGCAAAGGTGATCTCAAGTAAGACATGTGTAGTTACATTTCAAGGATTGAGCACAACACAGTTCACCAATTCTAGGTCTCTTCACAAATTAAATGATAAACAAATAGCATAAATTCTTCACTTCTTCCAGGCAGGTATTTTATATCTACAAAGCCTGCTGCCATTTGGCCTTTTTTCCTTTGCTCTCTTAGCCGTTCCATGCATCCTGAGGGATCACAGTGAACAGTGCAGCCAAACCTCAGCAGTTGATACTAATGCTTGGAAAAATGAAATGCTCTGCTCCAAGACTGAGGGGCATGTAGGCACCAGATGGACATGGTAGAATGGACCTTGTTCAGCTGCCCCTGGGAGACAACATTCTTTGGCAAGCTTGACATGAGGAGATGCAGGAATCAGAGACCGATTTTTCAAAAACGACTTCAAACCATTTCAACACCACACTTACTTACAACAGCATGATCTTCTATATACAGTAATAGGCCATTTGCACACAACACATAATGCAAAGTGTTAATTCTGTACTACATTACCTTTTAGTCTTTTGCACACACTTCTCTCCGTTCTCCTCATCACTAAAATCAGAATCGTAGCCTCCATGGCCACGTCCCTGAAAAGAGACAAGAGTAAACACACCTGCTAATGTAATATTGACACTGCATAAATAGCAATCAGTACTGTCCATCATGCATAGATGAGAGAAAGATAGAGAGCAAGCAAGCAAGTGCAAATTCTCACGTGTCTACACCAAACCAAATCCAATAGACAATGCAGAGTATATTCCAAATAACAGAGGGCAAAGACAGACATCAGTCTATCACAAGATTGCTTTATAAATAATTTATACATAGATGCCCCCATATTTAATCTTCACACAGATGCCAAAAATATGATAAACATTTTCGGTCTTTACTTTCAAACAATCTGTCTTATGTATGAAAAGGGTAAGTATTTTCCCCAGGAAAATCAATCATTCAGTGGGCTGGAGGACATCAACTGATGTGCCTATATTATTATATCAAAGATAAGAGCAAAAGCTTCTTGGGCTGTGGCACAGAATTTTACATTAGATCTTACATTGATAGATGGAAAGATGGTTGAAATTATATCTAAATACAAAATAACAATATGTCTGCAAAAATATATCATCTAATCATCAAAATATTTCTACCATGAAATGAAATCTTTCTCACACATACTTAGGACTACAATGTTAAATTAATGAATATAAGAAACCCAAAACACCTTATACGTTCACGCCATCAAACGACTAAGCACTGATGCTGAGATCTAACACCTCTGTTTTTCAGAGCATAGTTACATGTTTAATTTTTTCAGCAGAAGTAATGTCTTAAGCAGATCCCATCTTCTCTCCCTCGATCCTACTTTAGTACCTTCGTTCCATTTGCTCAGTTACAATTGTGAAACTACACATAAACCAGATAAATCAACTCACCCAAGTTACA
>JANHGB010001778.1:1785-13977 GCA_026283785.1 Coracopsis vasa | reverse complement strand
GATCCACCAAACGACCAAGAAGAGCACATGGTGGTGGACTCCAATGCTCCTGTGGTTGATGGTGTGAAGCCCATGGAGGTGGATCCACTCAAAGACCAGGAAGAACTCAAGGAAGTAGATGCACAACATGACCAAGAAGAGCCCACGGAGGTGGACACCACTGCTCATGTTAATGATGGTGGGAAGCCCATGGAGGTCGACACCACTGGCTGATGGTGTGGAACCCATGGAGGTGGATCCACCGAATGACCAAGAAGAGCCCATGGTGGTGGACTCATTGCTCATGTTAATGATGGCAGGAAGCCCATGGGGGTCAACATCACAGCTCATGTGGCTGATGGTGCGGAGCCCATGGGGGTGCCTCAGGCCACCAGGATCTTCCAGGCTCAGGAGGGAGATGTCTCCAGAAAGCCATAGGGGATTAGAAGACATTTGAAAGGTTCCTTTCCTTGCCCGTAGAAGAAAGAGAACTGTGTAACCCCCTCTGCTTGGGTGGCTCGCTCTGGTATGCCCAGCTGAGGTGAAGATCCAATCCAAAGCATTCCATGAGTTCCTTAAGCATGTGAGAAGGGAGCGCAGCCCCCTCCTGAGTCAAATCCCATAGGAAGTTGACCAATTGCAAGGATGTGTGTTTGCAGCTTTGCACCAATAAGGCTGAAAGAAGCAGGGGCTGCTTCCAGACATTTGTCTTTCCATCAGCAAGGAAAGCAAACCATGAAATGGATGTGCCTCTGAGAAGGAAAAGTGATGATTTACAATCAGAGAATCATGGAACAGGTTTGGCTGGAAGGGAGCTGAAGATCACCACTTCCAGATGTGTGAGTGAACCATTGGTTCCCATGCTCCACTTTTGTCACTGCTCCTGAGGAGAGGCCTTGGCTATACCAGTGTAATCACACACATGTAATTCCTCATGGATTCATGTTAATCTTTACTTCTTGCTATATTCAGCAGGTGGGTGTTGGGCTGGAGCCCCCATATATGCATACACAGAGATGTACATAGGCCATTCATATGGAACGGTTGGATTTCACAGGTGAATGCTGTTTTCTATCACTTTCTCTCCCTGCTCTCCCCCACAACCTGCTCTAGTGGAAGGTGTCCTTGCCCATGGCAGGGGTTGGAGCTGGATGAGCTTTAAGGTCCCTTCCAACCCAAACCATTCCATGATTCTGTGATGCTGTGAATTCAGCCTTGCCCCAGCACTGGTACTGCTTCATCTCCCACCATGGGGCTTGCTCCTTACCCTTGGTGTCCCACCAGATCACTTCCACTGTAGCTCCCTTACTCTTGGGCTTTTCAAAGCAGGGTGTGAAGAGGCACCTGCAGCTCCCTTCTGCTTATCAGAAACCAGTGGGAAGCCTGCCCATGGCCTGCAGCAGTCCGCAATGGAGGTTGTAGTGATGGAGGTCCCTGCAAAGACCTGGCCTAGAGGGTGGTTTCCAGCTAACCCTGAGAGCAGAGCTGCTGTATTTACTATGTGATGCCTGGCTTCTAGGCAGGCAGGCATTAATGCATGCTAAGGAACAAAACAAGTGTTTTCCCCTCCAAGTATCACGTGTTTCCCCAGGCTTTCCTGCAACTCAGCCAGGGAGATACCATCAAAGTGGTACCATGTAATGAACCTGTGACAGTGTCCAGCAGGATTTAGCTGCTGCTATGCATAAAACCCCCCACTGCTATTGAGACTGAATGAGTATATTCCTTTGGTATTATTAAGTGAAAACCTCCTGTAAGCCATTTTGGGAAAGAATGGGAGAGCTGGAATACTAAAGCAGTGATTCATTCCATGCTAGGGGGTTTAGTTAAGAGAAAGAAAGAACCCAAACCCAAAACCTGAGGTTTCAGATACATCTGAAAAAAGGAATTAAACCCCCCATTCTGTGACCATAGCATTTCCCCACACAATGCATTTATGGCAGGACAATAAATCTCTCCTAGGTTTGGGCTATGCTGTTGGCCTCGGTGGTGTTAGGTGTGTGCAGCACACAGTTTACTGGCATCAGCACAGGGTTATATGGCCTTGTTCTGCAGGTCATGATTGGGCTCTTACATATACACTGAACTGCAAACAGGGAGGGTTTTCTCCTTGTCATGGTGTTCTGAGAGGCCACCAGCAGTTATCCCTGCTGCTGCTCTGGAAGAGATGGGCTAAACAAGACTGCAGCCATGGCTGCTGATACAAGGGAATAAATGCTCCTGTTTGAAGACAATAAACATGAGGCAATGCCACATCTCTTCCTAGATGTGATCACGTTGCTGAAGCAGCCTGATTTCAAGAGGAAACTGTGACAGCTCCCTTTGTAACAGCCACAATAACAGAAAAGCCCCAAATGATGCAGCCCATCTCCTGCGCAGCCAAAGCATCTAAGAGCGGAGAGGGAGGCTTTAATTACACAGCAGTTTCCATGACAACCTCCTACATCAAACGGACAGCACAAGGGCTCTCCACTCATCTTCTTGGTCCCCTTTTTGCCTCTAGAACAATCAGGCCAGGGTAAGAGCCCAGCTGCATTTCAGCATGGTTTGCATAGAGCAGGCAGCCCAATGCCTCCTCCCCATAACCCCAGCAAAGGGCCCAAGGAGCCTGCTTCTTATTCCCATTGCAATTCCTGATCACCAGCCTTGATGCCAAACCTTCCCAGGTGCTGTTGGTGCAGCCAGGAGAGGCACTTTGGTGTCCTGCACCTCACCTTACCAGATGCCACCATCGGGGTGACATCTCCCTGACACTTGGCTTTATCCCATGCTGGAGGCTGAACCTCATCCTTCAATGGAACCATTGCCATGAGGGTCTGAACCCTCTGGCCAGGAGAGGGCCTTGGTTCTGCTAAAGCACTGGTGAGAAGCTGAAGTGCAGGGCTGATAAAGCCAGGCTAGGATAGCTGGGTGCATGTGTTTGAGCCTTGCTCTCACCCAGTTGATGGGAGTCCCTCTCTACAGGCAAGGTCAAAGGGGTGCTCATTTGCTTCGTGACTTTGAGTGGGAGCACCAGAATACATTGATAATTCAGTCTTCCTTCATTCTGGCACAGGAAAAGCAGGCAGCAGTAGGCAGCCTTCAGCAATGTCATCCAAAGAAATCACTGGTCCTAAGATGACATTAAGAGGGGAGGAGGAGGAAGACGTCAAGGTGGTGTCCAACTAAAGGCATTGTTCTCTTTGCTCCGGGGCCAGGCGAATGGCAAAACACTAATATTTGCTTTTCCATTTCCCTTTCAGCCCCATTGTTTAAGGGCTCGGTCGGAGACAACTTTCCAGCTCACCTCTGTTTACCCTGAGCACCGACGGTGCTCGGCCCTTTGCTGAGCCTTTCCCTTCCTTCCATTGCCTCGGTGGGAAGGAAAGGCTTGCTAATCCTTCCCAACAGGAGCAGACTCCTTGTCCCCCTCGACAGCCGCTCAGGAACAGCTGGGTTGGTTGGATTGGGGAGCTGGGTGTTTTCTTTTGAAGGGCTCAGCACTACTTAAAAGGCAGGTCTGGCCCCCAGCACGCCTGCCAAGTCAAATGGTTGGCTTGCTGCGAATCTCAGCCTAAGACTCTAAGTGGGAAGAGATCCAACAACGGAGCAGGTCAAAAATCCCACTTGGCTCAGATGCCTGTTCCTTGGCTCAAGATTCCTGACAGCAAAGCTGTTTTTAGTAGTGGCTGTGTGAACCTGCAGTGCTCTCTTCAGAGGGCACGGCCTGTTCTGCTCGCACTGCAATGAGCTGATTCCCACCCAAAACATCTTTTATTCCCACCCAAAATGACTTTTATTAAAGATATAAAACCCCCAAAAAAGACTTGAGGGGACCTTTTCAATGCATTAAGGATGTCAGCAAGAGGGTTTTGATCGGTTTTAAACCCATCCAACCCTGGTCTTTGCAGATGGTGCTTGAAGAGGGTGTGGGATCTTCATGAGCAGTGCTTCCCCTTACCTGTGCTTTCTGCCTCTTAAATCCCAGCAAGCTGATGGCTTTTACAGCCTTAGCAAGAACTGCTGCCAGTCCCTTTACTCGACTTTTCCTCCCAGTTTGTAAGAGCAAGGGCATGGCCAAAATATAGCTGGGCAATACCTGCATCCTGCTGACCCCCACCATGTACCTCTGCTGCTCCATGCTCCCAAATCCAAGGGTTTCCCCTACAGGCGAGGCATGGAAAGCAGGCAGGGCACTGTAGCAGTGCTGAGCGTTCTGTCTGAGGCTGGAATTCCAAGCCTAAGCAATGGGATCTGCACTATTCCCAGTACAGACCTGGTTGCGTGGTGCCAGTGGAGCACTGAACCGGCTGGGCAGGACCACTTCTTGTGGCTCACAGCCTGCCAGGAAGCATACAGTGCTATAAACACCATGTCAGTGCTGTGGATTGATGGCTGGATAAACAGCAGGCGTGCCTGGAGAAGGCATGGCTCTCAGGCCTTGGCTTGGGAGAGGCTGGGGTGATGTGCACACAGGGCTCTGCATCCTTGGCTTTGCCCACCTCTGCAGGTCAAGAGCATCGTCCTGCAAGGGAATGGATTGTCATCATGGCACCACTGGCACTAACAGAGCATCGCCTGTCATCCCAGTGCAAGAGATGCCCCAGTGTGTCCCAGTATCTCCCATTAGACTGAGGGAGGGCTCTGAGGTCTCCACACAGCTTCTCTTCTCCAGGCTGAACAGCCCCAATGCTCTCAGCCTGTCTCCATACAGGAGGTGCTCCAGCCCCTCATCATCCTCATGGCCTTCCTCTGGCTTTAAACCTCCTCAGATAAGGTGCTCAGTAACCCGGTGGAGGAGTCTGGCAACCGGTTTGTTTCCAATGTGTCTGTCCATGCAGAGGTTACTGGGCACCAGTGTCACCAGCAATCAGTGTCAGCTGCTCCCCCATTGCTGGAGCCAGCCACCCTGTGTGCGAGCTGCCTGCATGAAGGTGTCTGCTTGAAACTCAGGGTGAAACGAGGCAGGTGAGGGCGTTCTGCTGTGCGTGACACGGGTACAAATAACCAGTGCTCACCTCCACTGACCTCCTGGAGCAGAAGGGCTGGTGACTGGACTGCAGCCATGCTGGGCTGGAACGAAAGGTTGCTGAAGTGAAGGAGAATCAAAGGCAGCTCTCCTGAAGCTGACAGGGGACTCAGAGCGAGTGCCTCAGCCCTGATTTACTGCAGGCATCGTGATACCTGTTATGCTTTGTTAAATCTGGCTCCTGGAGCAAAGTGGGAATCGCAGCTTTCCGAGTATCACATGAGGAGGAAGAAGCGCAGAGAACTGTTAGGCTTGGAACAGAAAGCAAATAAAACTGTGACACTTTGGCTGTGTGATAAATACGATGATCTTTAAGCTCCTCGCATAATTCCAGCTGTCTGAGGGTGCTGACAGCTCCGAGCCTGCTGCCACGCTGCATGCAGAAAGCGGCCTTTTGGCTCTCTGAGGATACTGAAGATGGCCTGGTCAATATTTACAGGGTTTAATCTCCAGTGCTAATCACAGCTGAGATTATGGAGTTTATTCAAACCAACCCTGCACTGATTGCTTGCTTTCTGCAGTTGTTGGTTTCTTCCCTGCTGTCCGGATGCCAGGGAAGCTGGGAGTTTATGGAAGTTAGATTTGCTGAAGTACTGCTATTCACTGTAGTAGTGTGAAAGGACTTGGCCTTCAGGGGCTGATGTTACTCCAAAATGAGATGTCCCCCACATCTTGGCATGAGTTAACAATGGGATCTTGGATTGGGAATGGTTCTGTGGCGTTTGTTTTCCTTTGAAGCTGTGCTTGTGAGAAGAAGGCACCTTTATTGTGAAGTGAAGGCAGCACATGTGAGCTGTCCTTGCACCATTCCAGCCCATCTTCAAGGTCATCCATGGCTCCAGAAGCTTCTTATCCAGGCCCTGGAAGGGCTCCTTTGGCCCCACTCCTGCAGAGCTGGCCTGTGCTTGTCACCATTCATGCATGGTGCAAAGGGGAAGGAAAGCCATCACAGACCTCTGATCAGTGCTCCTGAGGCTGCACTGCACACTGTGCAATGGCTTTTCAGGGCAGGGTTTGCATCCCTGAGCTGGTAAGGAGCAACATTAAAGGGTCTGTGCTCTCCCACAGTAAACCTGCTTGGCAGAGATGTAGGCATCTTATGATGCTCTTACCAGGACTTGACTTGGTAAAGCAGCTCTAACAGGAGCCTGGCTGTGTCTGTGAGGAATCCAGCTAAAGGAAAAGGTTCATTGGCTCTTCCTTGCTTTCCAAGCTGAAAATGAACCTGAACCCAGGTGTTGTGCAGCAGAGGCACCTCCAGTTTATGGGGTGGGTTGGCCAACAAGGAGCTGCAAAGTGTCAGGGTAGGCACTGATTTCAATGCAAGCAGAGCTTTCCAAATGCTCCCTGAAGCCTCTCCCTGTTGCCAGGGCTCCTTCTCCCCCTTTGCACAGCCAAAAGCTCATGCCCTGAGCTGGGAAAGCCAAGGGCAGAGCGGAGCAGTGAGGACAGACTAAATGAGGTGCTTGGAAATCAAAGCGCTTCTCAGCACTGCAGCTCCAGCAGTGCTGCCCGTGTCCTCTCAGGGGCTTTCTCATCTCCTTGCTTTATAATAGCCGCAAAGGTTGCAGCTTGTCCGGGCACATCTTTCAGTGCTGCTGCATTGAGGCTCTGAGCAGAGGTGAGAAGTCCTCTGTTCATCCTCAAGGGAAGAGAAGCATCACGGTTTGCTGTTCACCATGTCTTTCCACTCATAAGTCCATAAGCAATAAGGGCAGTGCCACCAAATGGGTTTGGCTCTGCTTACTGCTGCCAGAGAGGGAAAACATCGCCAGCATTGCCCTGAATTAGGAATACCAAGGAAAAAAGCTATAGTTTGGTCTCCTTCATGGAATACAACCCTAACTGCTGCTGTCATCTCTCCCCATCAGCATCAGGCTGCCTTGTAGCAAATACTCACCCATCTCCTCAAGTCTGTCAGCCCGTGTTGACCTTGCTACGAAGCACGCTGGGTTCTGGTGTGTCAGCAGACAGGGTGAGAAGGGAATTGTGTTGGGAATGAAGGCGGTGTGAAAAGCAGGGAGGGAAGGTGCCGCTGCGCAGTGAGCAGATGGAGGGTGAAGTGGTGTCACAAGCCTCGTGGGCGCTGCTGCGTTAGTGATGCTAATAAGCAGTGAGGAATGGGGAATGAGTTCTGTGGAGATGAATGGGGTCAGATGGGGACACTGGAGGGCAGTGCTGTCCCCACTCTTCCCCGCAAGCATAGAATCCCAGACTGGTTTGGGTTGGAAGGGACCTTAAGATTCCAGCCCCCTGCCATGGGACAGATTGGATGGGAAATGGTAACTCACAGCTTGAACTGATGGAGGCAGCAGTTGGGAGGCCTTTCCCTTCACAGCACAGCTTAAACGCCTGTGACAGTGTAATTGATTCCTGGGAAGCGGGTTCCTTCCCAGCACCAGGTTGTATTTTAGATCAGGGAAGTCTTTCTCAGACTTGGGATAACAGCCCAAAGAAGCTGTGGCTGCCTCATCCCTGGCAGTGTTCAAGGCCAGGTTGGACACAGGGGCTTGGAGCAACCTGATCCAGTGAAAAGTGTCCCTGCCCATACAGCACAGCCAGTCTGGGATCAGTGGCACAGGTAGCACCCTTTCCCCATGGAGCTTCCAAGCACAGTGCTTTTGACACTCACCCTAATGGGTGCTGAGGGTCAGGAGCTCAGGTGGCAGCAATGAGTTTAATGAGTTCCCACTGCTTTAAGTGCCAGCCCCTAGTCCCTGCCCTGCTTTTCCACGGCTGCTCCTCCATTCAGTGTGCTGCAGAGGACCTGCAATGAGAGCCAGTCTCAAACTGTGAGTGATGCTGCCCTCATTCCCCTTGTCCAGCCCCTCTTTCTTATCTCCACAGCAGAGGATAGATTTCCCTATTGAGCCCACACTGGCCTCATGGTGCCTGATCTGATAGCAATCACTCAGCGTCACTGCAGCCTTGCTGCTCTGTGCTGAAGTCAGCTTTCTGCTCCCGCTGCCAGCCTGGGAGAGTGCTGGTGTTTACTCACCCCTTAATCTCTGCTGCGGCCTGAGGAGCTCCCAGGATGCACAGGTAAGGCTGTGTGGCTCTCGGGTTCATGCCAGTGATAGGGTATGGGGCTGGGAGTAAGGAAATGGAGCCCTACCTATCTCAAGTGGATCCGCAGGGGTTAAATCTGGCATCCAAGTGGCTCTTGGCACATCTGGACTTATGCTGGGTGAGACACAGCAAGAAGAGGGATCAAAGGTCTCGGAGAGCAGGTTGGGGATGCTGGCACTGGGCTGTGTGACATGATGCCCTATGTGATCACATACAGCTGAAGTGTTTGGGGGGTCAGGCTGAGAGGGAGCAGGGCTGGATGCAGCAGCCTGTGGCTCCCTGCCCTCCACCCAGTCCCATAGGTTTCCTTACTGGCCTTTCTGAAAAACAGGGTTTGGAGACTCAGAGACTTGCCTTGGATATAGAAGGGCCTGGTGGCACCAGCAGAGATGCCATCCAATCAGCCCTGCTTCTCTCTGCTTCCCAACAGCCCTCAGCTTGCACTGAGCATCTTTCCACTCTCCTTACAAGAGGCATTTTCCTCCAGCACAATGGGAGCAAGTTAGACCCTAAATAAGGCAGGTGCCTGCAGAATGGAAAGAGGAGGATTGGGAACACCATGGCATGGGGGCTGAATGAATGCTGTGGAACAAGAGGTGGCTGATTTGTGCTGTATCCGCTTGCATGCACCTGCACTGTCACACAAAGGGATGAGGCTGCTGCTCTGTGAGTGTAAGGCAGGCACATTTTAGCCTGTAAACTAGCAATTACCTCCAGCACATTGCCAGCAGTGATGTTCCTCACCTCAGCTCCGGGCACAGCTTGGTCTGTATCCAGTGTCATTCCCCTCTGTGGCCTGTGCTGCCACCGAGCATGGTGGGGCACTCAGCCACCACTTGGCCTGGGTTTCCTATGGGATATGTGGATCAGGGAGCATGTCCAGGTTTCCTGCCATCCGAGCTTATAGATTACCCATGGATATTGATGTGACTCCTCATGGCATCTCCCATTTCCTGTAGGTGGGAGCACCTGTTTCCATCCCAGTTTCTGGCAGGCATTGCTGCACAGGACTCAGTGCCACACATATCCTCATGTGCCCCATGGGAAGCTGCAAACACACTTCTTGACTGGCAAACCGCAATCCTTTGCTATAGGAAAAGCTGCTTTAGACAAGACTAATTGGAGAAGGTTTCTTGAGCTTGGACCATGACAACAATGCATTGGCTTTTACATTGCTTCTGCCATCAGCAGGTCACAAAGCACTTTGCAAAGGAAATCAGTGCGTTTCCCATTGATTAATGCAGGAGAGAATGACTGCTCCAAGAGCCAAGGGAGAAGTAAGACATGATCTTGCATCTGCTGTGTCCCTGCACTCATGTCACAGCCTGGTGAGTACTTGTCCTTCTCCCTTTCAGCTTTGCACCTCTCTTGGGTCTGTGTCTGTGCAATGTCCACTGCCTCCTTAAGCCCACAAAGGCCAGACACCTGCATGTTGTCTATAACATAAGCCTAACAAATAGAAATAAATCTAACTAAAATATGTCCTTTTTGGGGGTATTTTTGCCTTGGGAGTGACTCTTTGAGGGTTCAATAGTTTAAGCTGACGTGTATTAATTTCCTTAGCGAGGAGGAGGTGATGATAATCGTGCATTGCCAGGTGATGTTTGAAACAGGATCTGTGCTGTCACTGTAACTGAAGCCTTGGCTGGCTGAATAGGTCTTGCAATACAAATATTTGCCTGTGGATAGATGCCTTGTTATTAATTTAAAGCCTGACATAAATCCTGAGCTCAGAAATGCAGATTTAAGCTGCATGGACAAAAATAGATGTGGCCCCTTGCATGGGGAGCCATTCCGATTGTGCTTCCATAATTGGATCATGCTGCAATGGATACCTTAAATTTAGTTACAAAAGGCTAACCAGGAAAAAATGCCAACCATTTATCACAGCCCTGGTGCTATATTTAAAGCTGTCAGCTTTTCCAGGGTATAAAGTGATCATAAATCCCTGTGATTTGTAACTGGCCATAGGAATCTGCCTTCCTGCTGACATTTAACATCTGAGTTCTCCATGCTGGAAGCCCTTGATTCAGCAATGTAATTAAGCCTTCACCTCCTTTTCAGTTTAGGAATAGCCCTGCTGCTGTTACAGGCTTAAATACAGGCATAGACTTAAATGCACTGTTCAATCAAGGTCCAAGCACTTCATGTATTTCCTTCAGCAATCAACACCTTGCTGTTGGTTTGGAGCCAAAGGTACCCAAAATGCTGCTCTCACATCGCATTTACCTGGCTCTGGTTTGAGGCTGAGCTTGAGGCAGATCTTTAGCTGGCAGATGAGAAGTGCAGTAGGTAAAACACAGTCCTCCAGGAGCTTTTCCTATGGGCAGCTTGCATGGGATCCTTTAGGAAAAGACAGACAATAATCCATCAATTGTAAATCCCTTGAGCCCACTGGCATCATCAGCCCAGTGCCAGGCCTCCAAAACAAGCTATAGAAACCCATGGAATTGGGCAGGCATGGAATGACTTTCCCAAGGAAGTTTCTTCCAGGTCTTCACTAGTTCATGCCCTGAAGCTAAGGAGTTTACCTGATTGCAACAACTCATTTAAGCTCCATCTTGCAAGCTCTCACCAGTTTGGCTAAGGACATTTCCATGGGTAAAAGCAGTGGAATACACATTAATGTAAGTTCAAATGCACCTGCCTGTTAGAATTCCAAATCAGCCTTGATTCCCACAAGCGTCCCCTTTTCTTGGCTCACACCACAGCCAGGTTTGTGCATCACAGCACCTCTGAGCTGCTGGAACCAAGAGCAGATGCAGGATCTCCATCCCTGCTTATCAAAGACAGGCACAAAGCTCTGGTGTCTCCCAAGAAGTCCCATTATTTGTTAGTAAGTAATATCTTTCCCTTTGCTGGCTGTGCCCTCAGGTGAAGGGGATATTTTAGCTGCTCAAGAGCCGTGCAATGGAAAGGCATTTGCTTGAGTTATGATACAGATAATCCTGCAGGAGCCTGGCGTTTGGAAAACTGGCCAAGAAATAAGGCAAGGAGCAATTCCTCTGGCTGTGGCTCTGCTTTCCTTTGTGGTTTCATTTCCTACCTTCATTCCCTCATCCCCTAAAGCGATGTCAAGCCTTTGGAGTGTACTCATGAGCAGAGTGAAGAACAATACCCGAAAAAATGCAATAAGAAAAGGAATTGCTTCTAAACCTCTCTTGCCAAGCATGTGAATCCTTCAGGAAACTCATACATGCCACAGCTCAGTAAATCCCTTAGGAATGTGAGTTGTCCTAGGAGTAAAGAGCGTGCGGGAAGCCTGCTGGGATATGTGCTGGGCAAGTGGGGCCTCAGACAGACAGATGATGCTCCTATGGGGGTCCTACACTGCCCTGCATGACCCATTCTTCAAAGGCTGCCTTTCTCAGCCCCTACCGTGCTGTTTGCCCTGCATGGGCCCCAGGCTGGATCTCCACTCACTTGGTGGGCTTGACCAAAAGCTCTTTGTTTGCTTTCTTCAAAGGCCCATGAAAAGTGAGTTTCTCCCTGGAGGTCCAGCCATGCTGCAGCCTGTGCCTAAACAGATGCTGGTATCTCAGTGCTATTGCGTTGCACAAGGAGGTGCAGAAGGATGGGTTGTCCATAGGAGCTCTGGCTGCAGATGAGATTTGCTTGATCTCAGAGGGGATGCAAAGACTCCTCTGGTGTTGAGGGAATGGCTGTTCCTGCTCTAGCACCTTAGGAAGCACCGCATCACCCAGAAACTATGCACCCTGGTGCTCATAAGCATCCTGCACTGGGACTGCAGCCAGATCGAGTGCTTTATTCCAGGAACAGCAGCTCCAGCATCCAGAGCCTGAGGGAGGTATGTGAAGGGTGGATAACAAAAAGCCCAGGATAGAGAAAATGCAGTCATCTTAAATGGCTTCCATCCCTCACTGGAGGGATGGGGTTGGTGAAACCTCCAGGGTAGCAGAGGCTCATGGAATGCCGGGTACCAGCAAGCCATGAGGGACAACACGGGGCAAATGCCATCATCCCCCTCCCTGGCCCTAGGGCTGATGATGCTTTGGGTGCCTGCCTGGGGTGCTCTCAGTCACTTGCAGTGTTTCAGTGGCTTTCTGTGCAGTAACATTTACACCTCCCAGCAGAGGCTGTCAGGAAGGGCTCCGTGAATGCGTTCATTCCAAGGC
>JANHGB010001775.1:0-45746 GCA_026283785.1 Coracopsis vasa | reverse complement strand
CAGGTCATCCCCTGCTGTTCCGCGCCCCGCACCAGCATCCGGCCCCCCCGGGCGGCTGTAATTCGTTTTCCTCAGGTGTTTCTGAGGGAGTGAGGCAGGTGCCTGCCCGCAGCTGCCCGGTTTGGCTAGCCGCGGCCAGTCTCCATCCTGCTTGTGGGGGTTGTCCCCGTTATCCTCCGTTTCTGTCCATTTGCCAGTGGTGCAGGAGGGCACGTTTAACAGTGTTTCACTGAAGGAAAGGGGAAGAAAAATCCCCGTCGGGAGCGCTGAGACAGAGCCGGTGAGAAGACAGGTGGGGGCTGTCCCAAGGCCGGATCCTGACTGTCCCCTGAGACTAAATAGCGCGAATGTCGCCCCTGGTTCCCAGCCGTGGGGCCACTTCAATGGCCCAGAATCCCGGGGATTTAAGGAGAAACGAGGTGCCTCAATCACCCCAGAGCTGCCATCGCCCTAGCAAAGCTCCGTGGTTTGGCCTTTCTGGGTGTCGCCAAGCTCTCTGCCCGTGACTTTGCCATTTCGGTACCAATTGACGCATATCGGGAATTATTAGGAAATAATCCAACGCGATACGATGAATATTTATTGACGCACAAACATTAGTGGCAGGAACAGAATATATGAAGGTGACTGCTGTCAAAGTTCCCACCGCCCCGCGGTCCCCCGGCGGCCGCTGTCGGACCCTGCTGTGGGCCTGATCCTGCGGCGGTCACACATCTGCCCTCTCCCCGGGGCGAAAGGGAATTGCCCCTGGGCAGAAAATGCCTTCTAGAGTGGAATTCTGCCCGCTGCCTGCTCCCGGGTCACCCTCCCAGCAACACCTCGATATTTCATCGTGTGTGCGATGAAGATGCGTGACATTTTCATTTCTAATGACTATTCAATGGCAGCTTTCTTTCTGATTAAGCACTGCACAACCTCCTTGTTTTAGTAGGGACTGTGTCCTGCAGCATCACCTTCAGCGAGATTTTGGGGAGCCGAGCCTTCCCCGACAAACCCAGCTACAGCTCAGCTTTGCAGAAGGGATTGTTCAAAAGTATAATTCCGAGTATTAATTATGAATATTATTTTGCAAATCTCACCGAAGGAAAAACTTCTGCCAAAGCCTGAGGGAATGGTGCCGGGCGCCGTCAGCCTCTGGCCAAGGGTCTTTAGTGGGGGTGATTAATCGCCGCTGGGAAAGTAGTTTGCACGCTGCAGATAAATGAATAGAAGAGGTTTTTGCATGTGAAGGAATGGGGTTTCCTCCCCTCAGAAATGGGTGTTTTTAAGGAGTCCCCGACTTGGTGCTTCCCTCTGGGCGAGTGTTTGGAGCCGGCTCCGGTACTGAGAGGACCGGACTGCCTTTGTGTTCCGGCTTCCCACCCGCACTGCCGAGGCACTGATTCTGCAGTACCTTCGTCTTCGTGGTTGACGATCCTTTCCTCTTAAAACCAAACCAACTCCAGACCCCGGACAGAGGCTCTTTGTCAGGGGGTGACCGGGGCTGGGCTGGGGGAGCGCGTCGTCCCGACCGCTACTCCCGCTCTCGGGTTTGGGGGTTTCCGCTGTCTGAGGGATTCCTGAGGCCACCCGCGAGTTTCTTTCGTTTCCATCGTTATTTCTTTATTTATCCGTCGGGGAGAGATAGGGATGGAAGGATGGACCCGGTGCCAATAAATCACGGTAACAGCGGCCGGCGGGGGCTGGAGCTCAGAGCGGCTTGCCGGGCCGCCCCTCGGTTTCCCCGGCATGTGTGTGGGGTGGGGGCGGAGAAGGAAAAAGGGGTAATACACGACGACACTGCAGATTTGGCTACGGGTTTTAATGGGATACAGCCAAATCCTGCCTGGGCTGCAGCCGGCGGGAGACAGGGATGCGCTCAGCTGTGAGATCCCCTCTCAGGCACATCACCACGGGGGGGGAACCCCAGCCTAACACCCCCCACCCCGGGGAGCGGCTTGCATTGAGGCTGCTGCACCCGTGGGGTTGAACCCTGGGGGAGGAGAAGAGGGAGCCGTGGGGCTGGGCCCCAAGGAGCACCTACCAAACTCCCCTGCACACAGAGCCAACCCCGAGCTGCTGGCAGGCAGAGACAGCGATGCCGTTAACATCAGTCCTGTTCTAGCCAATAATTTAGTTGAAACAAGTGAAATAGACGCGAGGCTTTCCGTAGGCAGGGAGGCAACGCGGAGCCGGCCCCGGCGCAGCCGTCGCCGCTGCAAAGCACAAAGCAGAGGGCAGGGATTATGCTTGGGATGTTTTCTCTGTGCATGCATCGGGCAAACCGGCAGGTTGACAGAGACATCTCCTGGTACCCCGGCAGCTCATTGTTGTTGCTATTATTATTATTATTATTATTATTATTATTATTATTATTATACACGGGGTAAGGCAGCCAAGTGCGTGCGAGTCCTGCACATTTGTGTGTGCACACACAAATCTGTGTGCGTTCGGTCGGTGCTGCACATCTACAGTCAGATCAGAAGTAAGAAAGTAGGTCTCGTTTAAAAAAAAACCCAACTAAATCTTATTTTCTCTGGAGATTTGGAGGAAGGTATTGTGTTATCTGTTGCGGTTGTTTGCTTGTTGAAATGAAGCTGTGTTGCTGTCTTTAAGAAGGAGGAAGCTGTATTGGTTAGCTTGTTAATATGTATATATGCACATGTATATATATAGGTATATATGCATGTGAGTACGTGTATATATATGTATATGCATACACGTGTTTATATAAGTAACCATTTTTATATAAAAGAGGTTTCACAAACGTTCATGCATGTTTGTGAAACAAATTACAAGGATTTACTTTGCAATGACACCAAAGGTACCTCCGCTCGGGGCCGATGCTCTGCTGACGCCATCGTCTGTGCCAGCGGCTTTCACGTTGTTCTAAAATAGGTTTAATGAATGAAATGTGGAAAATGTGGCCAGTGCCGACCTGCAACCGTGGTGCTGCTGGGAGATGGGAGCAAAGCATCCAGGTGTTTTCAGAGCAAGAAGAAGAAGAGGAACCTATGGAAGCTGTAGATAATTTTTTTGGTTGGTTGGTTGGGTATTTTGTTGCTGTTGTTTGATTTATTCTAGTCTTGTTAATGCTTAAATGCCAGCAATAAATACGGTCTGAAGGGCACTCGGGTGGTTACTGCCTAACCTGGAGAATGACAAAATAAGCTGCGTTCACCTGAGATACGTGTCAGTACCCCGAAGAATATTTAAATAATGTTTAAGGCTGTAACAATGCGATCCTCTCCCGTGCTCTTTTCCTCTTTCCCCTTCTTTCTTTCCTTCTTCCCCCCCTTCTTTCCTCTTTTCCTAACGCTGTTTTTTGCTCCTTTTCCCCCTTTCTTTCGTTTCTTCTTCCCCCCTTTTTTCCTCCTTTCCCTCTTTTTTCCTCCTTTTCCCCCTTTTTTCCTCTTTTGTCCCCTTTTTTCTCCTTTCTTTCCTTTCTTTTCCTCTTTTTCCCCTTTTCTCCCTTTTCCCTTCCATTTCCTTTTCCTTTTCCCTTCTTTTTAATTTCCCCTTCTTCTTCCTTTTCCCTTCTTTTTCCTTTCCTTTTTCCTTTTCTCTTCTTTTTCCTTCTTCGTTCTTTTTCTTTTTTCTTCTTTTTCCTTTTTCCTTCTTTTTCCTTTTCCCTTCTTTCCCTTTCCTTTTCTTTTCCCCGTCATTTTCTTTCCCCTCTTTTCCTTCTTTCCCCTCTTTTTTCCTTCTTTTCCCTCTTTTTTCCTTCTTCTCTTCCTTTTTTCCTTCGTCTCCCCTTTTTGCTTCATTTCCCTCTTTTTCCTTCGTTTCATTTTTTTCCTTCGTTTCTCCATTTTTTCCTACACACCCTCCTTCCCTTTTTCCTTCTTTCCTTCTCTCCTTTCTTTTCCTTTTCCTCTTCGATTTTCCTTTCCCCCCTCCCGGTAGCACCCAGCCCAGGTGCAGGTGTCCCCTCTTCCCCCGTGGCCGAGCCCCCGGTAGGCCCTCTTCCCGGGGAGGGCTGCTGCCGGAGCGGGTGGTGGGAGCAGGTTTCCCGCCGCCCCGGTCCTTTGGTCCCTGATCCGGGGTAGCCCGGCTGTGCCCCCCAGCGCCGCTGGGAGCGGGGAGCGTTTTACCGCGGGTCAGTGAAGGATCCGCCACCCGGCTCGGCCACTTCGGCTGGGGACAGCAGAGCCCCCGCTGAGCCCCGCACTGGGAGCAGGGTAGAGAAACACACACACACACACACACCCCTCGTATTTACTGTCAGCCCTCTTCGGCAGGAGGAAGAGGCAGCAGTCCTTGTGCATAAACATCTCTCCTACTTGCATGCTCCAGCTACGGGTATGGCAGTGCTTTCTTCGGCCTCCCCTCTCGCCCCCCTCAGTCAATCTGCTTTCATGCTTGTGTGTCCGCATTGTGTGTCTGGCTTTTACCGGATACTCTCCTGTAGACTTCTAAAGCATCTCCCGTTCATTCGAACTGTGGGCAGGCAGAGACATAAATATCTAGCTCTCCAGATGTACAGAAGCTGTCCATCTATAGACAGATATTGTAAAGAATGGCCAGGGGTACAAGATTTTCCATTTTCCCTTAGGAAAATCCCCCAAAGCATCCCCCCACAGCATGGGGGCTGCTAGGAGGTGGAGGAAGGAGGTCTTGATGGGGCTGGACACACTACACCTTGTTACTACTGTTGTGCTTCAGCGTGGCTTTGCTTCAGCCCATCTTTCCCAGTCATTTCCAGTGACAGGGGTCTGCAACACCCCATCTGGATTGGAGGAAGTGGGCAGAAACCTGCTGCTCCTGTCCATCCAAAGGGGTGGTGGGCCATGGGTGATGCAAAGTCATCAGGTGCCCTGGCACTGCAGCAGGAGGGGCCCTTGGCAGCTGCTACTGGGCCACAGGGGCTCGTGGTGCTTGAGATGCAGAAGGAGCAGATGGGGAAAGACATTTGCCCATGTTAAAAATGCCTCTGTGGGTGGGGTAGAGGCAGCTGGTGTCCTACACCCCTGGGTCACAGCCGTGGGTGATCCCCTAGGTCTTCCCAGCAGCCTCGTCCTTTGGGAATGGAGAAGCTGCAGGGAGCAGCAAGCCATGCCACTGTTTGGGGCTTGCAGGATGCCATCCCAGAGGGAGTGAGAGGCAAGCAGGGAAATGGATGGCAGAGAGCATGACATGGCCTGATTCAGCAGGGGAAATCATCAGCGTGTACTGTGCCTGGAGGAGCCGGTAGGGCTGTGGACTTAGCTATCCTGGAGGGTTCTGGTGAAGGTTTGCAAAGGGAGATGTGCCGGGAGAGTGGCAAGGCCAGAGGTGGCAGCTAATCACCCGCGAAGTGCCAGCACGGGGCTTTGCCAGTCGTATCAGCCGGGTGGGAGCACCGCCGGGATGAGACGGCTGCCGTGTTTCACACTGCTTTTCTGTGCTTCTCCCTCCTCCTGGCCCAGAGATCCCCCAGTGCGCCGGCTGCAACCAACACATCCTGGACAAGTTCATCCTCAAGGTCCTGGACCGGCACTGGCACAGCTCCTGCCTCAAGTGTGCCGACTGCCAGATGCAGCTGGCGGACCGCTGCTTCTCCCGGGCCGGCAGCGTCTATTGCAAGGAAGACTTCTTCAAGTGAGTACCACTCTGGGGCACAGCCCCCAAAAGCAGGGTCTCCCCCTCCCACCCCGCACACCCTCTAGCCCCCCCGGGAAGAGACAAACGAACAACCCATTTTTAAGCGTAATTTCTCCAAAATCTTTATCTAACTCTTGTTTGTTTGTTTATTGTGGAAATACGGGAAATGCTGCCGCAGGCTGGATGCTGCTCGTGCGATTAACCTCCTGAGAGTTCCAAATCTCCGCGATGCTCCAAATGCTCCTGTCCCTCACCGTGCTGGTTTCAGCATGGGATGGCAAGCTGCGGTGGCTTGGCAGTGGCCCTGGCTCTGCTCAGAGCTAGAGGGCAGGAGAAACCCGTGCAAGGTAGCGGCAGCTCCGCCTGCTCCTGCCCGAGCCCCGCTCGCCGCCCGGGTTTGCTGACGCCAGTTCTCCCCCTTCAGCTTTTTACATTTTTTAAAAAATTATTATTATTCCTTGTTTATTATTATTCCTTGGGTTTTGTTTTGTTTTCCTCCCAGTGGTTTGAAAACCTCATTTGGTTTTGTTGTCAGCTGCCTCTGAGCTGTATGATGCCCCAGCCTCAACGTTTCCCTGCTCCAGCAGGATAGGACAACCTGCTTCCCGTTAAAAATGGACTTTTCAGCGGGGATGCTTTAGCCCCAGGCAGTTGGCGAAATGTGGGAGTTTTCCCAAGGGATGGCGGAAGTATTGCACTGGGGCTGGGCACAGTTCTGCCGGCGGTGCATGGCTGTGAAGCAGAGGGATGCTGGAGGGATGCTGCTTCACCCCTCCTGCAGGGAGGAGGGCTAGATCCTGGCCAGCACACGCCTGGCCTGGACTCTCTCTGCCTGCACATCCCCAGGCTCTCGGGCCTCCTGTGCCCCCGTTGCCAAGCTTCAGGGCCAAAGATGCTGCTTGAGTTTCTCCTTCCCAGCTGCGGAGTGTGCAACAATCAAAGCGGCCGCTACAGCCTGAGTAATAGCACTTCACTTCTGATATTTTCCAGCCTATTAATCTCCAAGTCATTTAAATAGTCGCCCAAAAGGTGCGGGTAATCAATGTTAATTAGAGTTGAAAGATCAGCGACTTTCTTAGATGAGGTCCTGCCTGGATTATTTGGTGCCAATCAATAGCATCTCGGCGCTCGCTGGGGCACTCGCCTCACCTTTCTTTCAACCGCTCATTGATTTCGGGGTAGGTAACCTGCAGAGGACGTGAGGATCTAAGGCCAGCTTCACGAGCAGGTTTGCAATGCAGGAGCGCTCCTGAAAAGACCAGATTCCTGGATTTTTGTCTTCTTCTTCGTCTCCACAATTGCAGCCCTTGCTCCTCAGCTGTGGGCAGCTCTGTCCTGGGTCTGACTGTCCCCAGGTGACGCAGAAACACCCCGGGATGCTTTGAGGGGGGGTGTAAAATTGCTTTAATAGTGTTCTGAAGGGTGGTGAATGAGTGAATGGGAGATAGGGACTTCAGAGCCTGCACTGGCTCAGCCTTGCGCACAGAAAAGCATTGTTTGTTTGCCTGTCCTATCCCTCTCTCTGTCTATCCCTACATCCTCCATTCCCTCCCTTCCTCCTTCCATACCTCTCTCCAAGCTGATCCCTGGAGAGCTGAGATTTCCCCAGCAAATGTCCAAGGACTCTTCCTTTATGATACCAGCCCAGAAAATGAGACAAAACATGTTTTCTTCCTTGCTTTCTGCTTCCAGCACCTCTTAGGGCAGCTGCTGAAATTGCATTAGCACCACTCATGCCCAGTACCTGTTGCCCACCGCTGGTGACCTCTTTGTGACTAGGGGATCCAGCTTTGGTGGTCGTGCCCTGGCTGTCCGGATGGTGTGAGGGCAGGGGCAGCCACGGGGCTTGTGTGATCGGGGGATGTTCAGCCCTCAGGGGGGCAGTGGGAGGTGTTTGGGGTGGCTGTACCCCTATGCACCCCCAGTGCCACCACCTGTCCCTCCAGCCTTGGGGCTGGGGGCCAAGGGGCTTGGGTTTTCCTGAACTGCCTCCTTCGAGGCAAATGGCTCTGTTCAAGGCATAGGGGACAGATTATTCTGGTAGCTTTGCTGCCTGGGCTGCTGCTGCTGCAATGCTAGGATGGCTTTGTGGAGTCCCAGTGCCCTGCTGATGGGGTGTTATGGGGTGCTGGAGGGAGCAGGGGAGACCCAGCAGAGCCCTTGCGGTGCTGGTGGGAGGTGAGCATCTGCCCCATGTCAATCCCGAAGCCCAAAGCATCTGTTGCTGAAAACACCCGTGGGACATCCAGCTGCTTTTTACTTCTTCTTGTGCTGCTACCACCTCATGCAGTGTGTTGCTCTTCCTCCATTAATTCAGTTTATACCGGGTGTTATCCGGGTGTTTTCTGTTAGCCTTCAGATCTGCACAGGGCAACTGCACCCCACAACAGCTTGTGCATGCACTCCAAGCGATGGGCACCCCAGAGGCTCTGCAGCAGAGTGCCTGTGATCCACGGGGTTCCTGGGTGGGACACACACTCCTTGCATGCTCCTTTTATGCTCTTTCCATTCTACTGACACCATTCTTACATGCTCCTTTCCATGCTTCTTGTCCCATTCCTGCATGCTCCTTGCGTGCTGTTTCACACTTGTCACATGCTCATCATAGAATCAGCTAGGTTGGTGAAGACCTTTATGATCATCAAGTCCAACCTTTATTTCAGCACTGCCAAGACCATCACTAAACCATGTCACTAAGGGCCTCATCTACACGGTTTTTGAACACTTCCAGGGATAGTGATTCCATCACTTCCCTGGGCAGCCTGTTCCAATACCTGATCACCCATTTGGTCTTTGCACACTTCCTGCATGCTCCCTGCAGCTGTGCTGGCGGGCTTGCTTGGCCCCATGCCTGCCCCAGGCCAGCACACCCACTGCACCCATCGGACTGTCATTATGGTATAAAAGCCCCATCATTCTTCATTAATCTGGGATTCACCATGATGGTGAGGAGGTGTAATTAATTTATTTGGTATTAATGTGGATGAAATATGTACTGTCCTTGCAGGGGGAAATCAGGCAGCCTATAAGCATTAGTTAAAAGAACCATTAAAATCAAACCTTCCTCAGCTCCATTAGGCCGGTCTTTCACACTGAAGAAGATAAACCCCTGCCGTGTGAAGTGTCATGCATAATAAGGTTGTTTGCTGTTTTAAACTCTGCCCTGTCTCCTGGGCCCCACCCCATCTCCAGCAAAGCCCACCTGGCCGAGGGGCTCAGGGGTCTCTGATTCTCCTCGCAGGCGTTTCGGGACCAAATGCACGGCCTGCCAGCAGGGCATCCCCCCCACCCAGGTGGTCCGCAAAGCCCAGGACTTCGTCTACCACCTCCACTGCTTCGCCTGCATCATCTGCAGCCGGCAGCTGGCCACCGGCGATGAGTTCTACCTGATGGAGGACGGGCGGCTGGTCTGCAAGGAGGACTATGAGACTGCCAAGCAGAACGGTAGGCACCCTGAAGGGGTTAAGAAGTGGGACATCACATCGAGGGGTGGCCATGGCTCGTGTCCGTGGCGTAGTACCTCCGGGCTCTAAGGCAGATGGTTTTGGGGAGCTTTTCCCCAGCTGTGTGTGCCGGCCGTTCAGAGCTGCCCATGCTGCTGCAGCTGGGGCTGGTACCGTCTCCTTCACTTGCAGATGACTCTGAGGCGGGTGCTAAGCGGCCCCGAACCACCATCACGGCCAAGCAGCTGGAGACACTGAAGAATGCCTACAAAAACTCCCCCAAGCCCGCCCGGCATGTGCGGGAGCAGCTTTCATCTGAGACAGGGCTTGATATGAGGGTGGTGCAGGTGAGGCCACGGGGAAGTTCCTCTCCACCCTGCCCCCAGCGAAGGTGGATGCAGGGATCCCACCGGGGTGCTAGGTTGCAGGGGTACCAGGCTTCAGGTGATGCAGTGGTGGCAGGGGTATTGGCTGGCATGGGTGCTTGGGAGCTGGATTGCAGGGGTGCCGGCATGCAGGGTTGTGGGGTGCTGGGTTGCAGGGGTACTGGTGTGCAAGGATGCAGGGGTGCCTGGATGCTGGGTTACAGGGTGCTGGTTTGCATGGGTGTGTGGGAGCTGGGTTGCATATGTGTTAGCATGATGGATTACAGGGGGACTGACTTGCATGTGTGCTGGTATGTGGAGTTGCAGGGGGTGCAGAGGTACAGCAATGCTGGCATGCTTAGACGTAGGGATACCAGGCTGCTGGTGTGCTGGCCGACTGGGTTGTATAGGTGCAGGGGTGCTGGCATACAGGGGGGCCAGGATGCCGTGGTGCCATCAATGTCCCCACTTCCTGCCCCAGGTGTGGTTCCAGAACCGCCGGGCCAAGGAGAAGCGGCTGAAGAAGGACGCAGGACGGCATCGCTGGGGGCAGTTCTACAAGAGCGTCAAGCGGAGCCGTGCGGGTGGCAAGCTGGAGAAGGAGAGCTCAGCCGAGGACTGCGGCGTCAGCGACAGCGAGCTCAGCTTCCGTGGTGAGCGGGGAGCCGGCACAGGGCAGGGGGGCCGCGGGGCTCCCGCCTGCGCTGACGCTTCCCCTCTGCTCTCCCTCCTCTCCCCGGCAGAAGATCAGATCCTCTCCGAGCTCGGCCACTCCAACCGGGTTTATGGCACCGTGGGGGACGTGGCAGGAGGACAGTTGCTGAACGGCAGCTTCCCCATGGAGGGGACGGGACAGTCGTACCAGGACTTGCGGGACGGCAGTCCCTACGGCCTCCCCCACTCGCCGTCCTCCATCTCCTCCCTGCCGTCCCACCCGCCCTTGCTCAACGGGCTGGACTACGCCATGGACGGCAGCCTGGGGCTGGTGGCCCACGGGGCGCAGGGGGTGAGTCAGACGCTGCGAGCCATGGCCGGGGGGGGGCCCACCTCCGACATCTCCACGGGGAGCAGCGTCGGGTACCCAGACTTTCCCACCAGCCCGGCCTCCTGGCTGGACGACATGGATCACCCCCCTTTCTAAGCGCCGCTCGCCCCCCCGCTCCGGCCCCCCTCGCTCCCCCCCCAGCCCGCAAGCGTAGCACTGAGGGCGCCTGCCGGCAGTTGACCTTTCCAAGATTTCCCATGGGAATCTGCCCCGGCGGACTGGAAGGAGAGGGATCAGCATCCGCGATGGGCCTGGGTGGCTGTGCTTGGGGTGTGTGCGGGGGGCACAGATGCCTTTGGGTGTAAGCACAAGAGAGGTGTCGGCGCACGGGATGCATGGCGAGGACCCTGCGCAGGGCCGGGCACAGCGGGGTGCTGGTGACGGTGCGGGCCGGCGGGAGGGAAGGACAATCACGGGTGGCATAGCCCGTCCCGGCGCCAGCCCCGCACCCCTTCTTTTGAGCACCGCTGCTATTTTCAAGAGTTATTTTTCGATACGGAGTTGAAACGCGACGTGGCGCTGCCCGGAACCTCAGCAGAAAGAAAAGTCTATATTGTAGAAGGGTTTATTTTAGCGAGGCCGGGGACCTGTCCAGGCAGGGCCATCACCCTGCTGCCCGGGGGTGATGCTGTCGTGCACGGCTGTGATTTATCCCTGGCACGCAGGAGCACTTACAGTGCATCCCTGCTGGGTTTACCTCGGTCATGTGGCAGGGAGGAATTAAAACAGAAAAAGCCTCTCCCTGGAGATGCCCATGGCCAAGCAGTGCTGTGCTGGGGCCGGCCGGGGTGCTTGGAGCTGGCACATGGAAAGCAGCTGCCGCAGGTGCTGGAGAAAGGTGGCAGGGAGAGGTGGGGAATGTTTGCTCTCAGGGTATTGCAATTCCCCCCAAAAAAGAAGGGAAAAAGGGCATTTCGTCAGCTGCAGAAGCACCCCCATGGTGGGGAATGGAGGGGATTGTGCTGTGACACCCCCTTGGCATAGGCCAACCACCTCCTCTGGTACTGTGGGACTGACAGGACTGAGGGTGGATGCAGGCAGCTGGGACCCCACGAGCCCCATGAGGTCTGCTCCTGGCCGGGTTCATCCAGCACCACCCCCTTTCTTAAAACCCACCCCCCGGGCCTGCAATGGCCACTGCCCATCTCCCTCACCCAGGCTGAAGGCATTCAACCCGGTGACAAAATCCAGCTCCACGATCATTTCCCGGGGTACCTGGCTCTGCCCCGGCCCCACAGGGGTGCCCTGGCTGCGGAGTCCCCCCTGCCATCTTCCTCCTAGCTCTGGGGTGATGCTGATGATCCCAGGCTGCCCTTCCAGGGGGGTTGGTGGTGGATCCAGTTGAGTGGCTGCTGCCAGAGGCTGGAAGGGGGGTTGGGGAGGAAGAGCTCCAAAAGGAAAGGAGAAAAAAAGAATAAAAATGGAAAAAAAAAAAAAAAAATGAAAAGCCACACAAGAAAGCACATCACTGGTATGGCCCTGTCCCTCCGTGCCCCCCAGCTGGGTGTGTTGGTGCTGCAGGAGCTGCACCCATGTGCCTCCCCTCCCAGCCTTGGGTGCTGCTTTGTGCCAAGCTCCCGGCCTCGCCGGGTACCGCAGGCAGCTGGTGGGGAGGGGAGCAGGGGGAAGCAATGCCTGCTGCTCTCCATCCCCCTTTGACAAGGCCAAATACCCACTCCCCTCACTGTGTAAATTTTGTACAGTTCCAGAAGGTGAGAGTCTTGTTTCCTGGGGGAAAAATGGAAAAAAGAAAACCCAACAAAAATAGTAATTTAAAAAAATCAAAGAATAAAATCTTATTTATTGCCATGTCTGTGGGGAGAAAGGACCTCCCACTCCCTCCCCTGAATTCGGGCCCAGGGCATTGCTTTTGTATCCTGCCTCCGGTGCATTGGCATGAGATGTGTACAGTCACCCCCTCCGCCTTGAGGGAAAGCGATGTCAAATAAACTCGGGATGCTCTTTAGCCACTGCTGTCTTTGGGATTTTCTTCCTCAGGGAGGGAGGGCAGCAGCCACCATCAGCTGTTTGGGATTGGGATCCCTTGGGTATTGTATGGATGGAGGAGCCAGCATCCCCATGGGATGGGGCAGGATCATTATGCACTGGCTTGTTGCAGGCACGGGTGTGGGGGGTGGGTTTGGGGTGGGTATCTTCATCCCTGCCACATGGCACCCCAAGATGCCAGCAGCTTTCCTGCCACCATGCAGTGATGGTGGTGCCGCTGCCATTGCCTGGCTGTACCACCACAGCACTTGGTGGGCACAGGTGAGGTGGAAGAGCCATGCCAGGGGGTCCAAGCCCCACCACGGGCATCGGTGTGTTGGCTTTCTATATTTTAATCATTTTAACATTTAATGCTTCTCAATTAAAGTGATTTCCTGGAGTAGATGCCAAGCTTAGAGCAAATGCACATTAACCACTTTCTGTATCGGTAGTTAAAGGCACCAAGGGATTTAAACAGCAATCCGCAGGGCTGCTGTGGAAAGGTTTGGCTGAATAAAGCAGATTATAAACAATAATATATGTCTTTCTCTCCCACCCCCACCCTCTTTTTTTTTTTTTTTTAGTTTTTTGGAAAGGCTCCAGCCTCACAAACAGACCTAAAGTGCTATAAACATCTCCAGGGCTGAGCGCTCGGCCCCCAAATGTGCTCCCTGAAAGCACAGGGATCACAGCTACCGCTTTTCATCCCTGCTTTAAGAGAGATCTTTTATTACCCAATGTGTCCATCAAGCCAGGCAGTGGCTGTGCATTATAGCACTGCACAAGGGTGGCCTCACTTGTCCCTAACCTTGATGTCACCATGTCTCCATCCCAAAATGAGTGCAGTGGCTCCATGCAGAGCACCCCTGCACTAGGGTTGGCATCTTTGCTTCATTCACATTTGGGTGCAAAAGTGACCATCATTGCTGTCAGCACTCACCACATTTTGACTGCACAAGCCATGTTTGTGGTGAGACCAGCTACTGCCAGCCTGCATGTGCCCTTGGCAGGGTGAAGGTGAGCAGAAGCCATTGCGGGCCTTTGCTCAGGGGTCAGGGGGCTGCCGCATCGCTTCCATCAAATAAGCACTGTCCCACAGGGACCCTAAATGTTGAAACCTGACATCTTGTATAGAACATTGACGTTTATCATCAGCAGCATGCTTCATGCCACTAAGGAGACACATCTCTGTATCCTCTGTATGCAGCTCCCTGCCTGGCTGCTGTCAGCTCGTTTCACCAGCCCCTTGTCCCAGCTGGGCAGCAAAAGCGCCGGTGCATGTGTGGTGGCTGCAAAGAGATGCACAAGGTGTATTCTAGTTTTGCCACCCACTGTCCGGCTAGGAAGGCAGTTTCTTTGGGATAGTCAGAAGCAGGCTTAGAGCTCGTTTCCTACCCACTTCACAAAAACCCCTGAAGGGCTATTTTTATTTTTTACCCAAAAGCACAGAGACCACCACCACAGCTCCCCAGCCCATCAGACCCCTCCAGTACGAAGGTAATGGGAAATAATTCGACATGGTCAATCTAAATGCCCACACAGTCCATTAACTTGCCTACCACTGAACTTGGCATGTGAGCTATGCAGTAGCGGTGCTATGGCTGCTGGTTTCATTCAAGCCAGTGCAGCAAACTTAGGCAGTATTAGCAAACTCTAGCAGGAGTGAGCTGCCATGAGGGGCTGAAACATACAAATGCCTCCTGTCCAGCCAGTTCTTAGTGGCGGGAACATTCCCATTTATTTTCCTGAGGCTGGAAGGACTCGATGGCAAGTAGCCCATCACAACAAGGTTTCCTATGCTTTCCCCCAAGCTGTAGATCTCCTTCTCCATGGAAAAGCAAGCAGCGTGGCAATGCCCTGAAGGGAAGCCACAGTCTCCTCTTGCTGTGTACACCCATCCTATGCAGCAGTTGCCCTCCCAGACAGGAGTTTTAGCCTAAAGTACAAACCGATCATTGGCAGCTTCCTTGTACGATGGCTGATCCACTGCCACAGCCCAGTGGGGATCCCAATAAGCAAGCAGTAAGCCCCACCACCATCCCACCTCACTCCAGCACCTGAGGCATCCCTGCAAGGCACATCTTTCCCACTTAGCCAGCTGAGCCATTCCAGGGACCAGCATGCAAGAGGAGGACCTCGAGCTGCTGATGGAGGTATGGTTTTAACACCATTTAATTCAGCAAAGCAGTTCTGTGAAGTGGTAAGAGTCCTGCTGGCTTGGAAAGGTTGGTTAGCCATAAAGCACTTACTTGTCTTATATATGTTAGGTAAGAATTAGAGGAATGCACAAACAGCTGTACCACCCCACTGTCGTTTGTAGCCCTCTCCCCAGGATGCGAGCTTGAATAGAGCTTTCCAAGGGCTATGACAGTGCTGCGCTTCCTCCCATCCGTATTGCTTCCAAGGAACTAAGTGACTCCCATTGCAAAAAAAAAACAACATGACACTCTGTCCCCACACTGTGCTTTTCTTTTATTTATAACATTTTGCTTGGACCCAGGAAAGAAAACCCGAACAACTGAAAACAAACCCTCAAAACTCAACCCAAAGGGCAGAGATGAGCATCTCACCTGGCCCAGCAGCCATCCCCTCCCCATGGAGGAGCTGACCAGTCAACACAGGCTGCTCTGGTGAGACATCCAATGCAGTAATTGTATTTAATACATTAAAACAATACTTGAGGCCTTCTCCAGACTCTCTTTCCCCTCCCTTGTCCCCTCCCCCCCAGCACTTATAAATGTCAGAGCATGCAAAACCCTGATCCCATCCTGCCCAGGATACACTCTCAGCCAGCCAGCCCTGGAGCTGGAGAGCCCACCCAGACCCTGTGCTCTAAAAGCTCCCCTTCAAGCCCCCAAGGCCTTTTGGCAGGCACCAGGGGAAGAGAAGGGGCATTATTGCAGAGCATCTCTGTCCTCCCTGCTGCGTGTGGCTGCGGGGTTAGGTCTTGCCAGCGGTGTGCTGCTGCAGAGCTGAAGTGATGGCTTTACAGTCTGTTACTTCCTCTGGCAGGCAGCCCTCCTGGTCCCGCAGCGTGGGGTTGGCACCCGACTTCAGCAACAGCTCCACGATGTCCAGAAATTCGCAGGCTGCAGCTGGAGGGAGAAAGCAAAGGGTTAGTCTGGGGATCCTGACCTGAGGCGGTGGTGACGGGCATCTTTGGAGCACTGCTGTAGCTGGTGATTTCCCATGCATGTACCAGCGCAGGAAATGCTGTCTCAGCACCTGGCCAGGCAGAGCAGATAATTTTTCGGGGCAGCGTTCTGTACTCAAGGTATTATTTGCCTTTGGATTTAATAGTGCAAAGGAAAGAGAAAAGACAGAGAGACGAAAAGCCACAAATCCTATGGGAGTCCAGAGCCTTCAGCCCAGCCATGGAGCCACTGGGAGATGGTGGCTTGTGGGGCATCACCCACGATGATGCACATGGTACCTACGTGCAGTTTGGTTCATGTTTCTTCACATCCAAGACCAGAGACAGACCCAGAAAGGGCCCCAGAGCACTAATGCAGCACCACAGAAAGCCTCAAAGTGCCACCTGGGAAAGCATTCCCTGCCTGCTTTTGTACTCAGAATTTATAATGCATTTATAATTTATAACATATTTATAAGCACTTCACCTGCCTCCTGAACCTCACAGGGCTCCATGCTGTTCCCAGGCAGCATGTCCCAGGCAGGACATCATTAGTACTACCTTGCTCCTGGCTTTCATCTACCATTTCTCCTTGCAGAATATTCAGGTGGTTTTTACCTGCCAGTTGGCCCTTCCCTGAGCACCAGCTCCAGGGTAACGTTCCCGTGCCCATGGACAGCCGGTTACAGCACACTTCTACGCACCGTTATTTCTAACTCACACCTCTAGCAACTATTATTTCAACCCCGATTTACTCTGCCAAGATAGAACCAAGTTTGACCTGAGCTCTTCTCTGTCCTGAGGATGTAACAGCCCGGCAGCTTTCAGCTCCCCCTCCAATCCTGCCTAAGGATGTTAAAAAACCCAAACAAAACAGAACCAGGAATACCAGAAAAGCTCTTAACACTGAAGGGCAGGGCTTAGCTGACGTCACCGGAAGACCCTGGGTGTTTCCTTAAGCCCACACAACACAAATGGTGAAGCCAAAAAACTGCCTCAGCCCCCATCTGCCTTATGAGACCGTGAAGTCATCAGCTTCTTCTCACATTGGTAGTGATTGGTTTTAACTACATTTCAGGCGCTTTTACAAAATAACTAACTCTTTTTTGCTGTTAGATGTCTTAATTAAGAGTGTCTTCTGCATCACTCTGCAGTTTTCTACTGACCCAAAGGGACAAGCAGCAATGTTTAATTAAAATAAATTTGACGTGTGATTGGAGCTTATACAGAAAGAGATAAAAAAAGGGTGAAAAAAGGAGGAGGGGATTGGTAAGGAAGCAGGTGGGGGTGTGGGTGAGGCTGAGCTGAAGGGCTGGGAGGGCACGTCCTGGGGATGGCACAGCACCCTTGCAGAGAGCAGACATCCAGGGGTGCCATGGAAGCTGTGCTGGCAGCTCCTGGAGATGGGGAGGTGGTGCCCATACGGAGAAACATGGCTTCCTGGTCTGGTGCTGCTGGCGGGCACAGCCCATGACCTTGAGCAGGCTGGGGATGTCCCCAGGGATGAGCACAGCTGCTGGATTTATCGCACCCTGGGACCCTCGATTTGTCAAGGGCCGGAGCGGCAGCCCTGACACTGGCACGGGTGAAGATGAATTTCCATTCAGCGCAGTTTGCCTTCCGACTCCATTAATCCTCAGGGTTCGGATGATGAATTTCTTTTCTTTCTTTTTTTTTATTATTTATTTTCCCTCCAGCGTCCCCTCCCACTGCCCTGCCACAGCACAGACAGAGCCCAACAGATGGTGCTTTGCAGGGGAGTGGGGGCGCCCATGAGGATACAGAGCCTGCCCACTCCGTGTCCACGTGGCCACCAGTGCTCAGAGAAGCCTTGATTTCCTCTGGGAGAGGCAGTGGCAATGATTTTAGTATTCCCCATGGGTAAGTGGGTGGATGGATGGATGGAGAGGAGCCGAAGACTAACAGGCCATTTAGTGGGGAGACTGTGTTCATACTGATCATACATGGCACTGACTGCTGCCTCCAGTCCGGAGGAGAGGGGTCCGATGGCAGCTACCACTGGTGAGCCAGTGCCTTCGGACCACGCTGCCGGCTGGCCTCCACTTAACCTCCGATTAAACCCGGGTTGGCGCCGATTGGAAAGAGGCAGGATTTATAACCCACAGCAGGATGCAGTTTGACACCAGCTGTAATCAGGAGAGCTGTCACCACAAGGACAGCTGTCTGGCCATGCCAGCTCATAAAAAGGGATGGAGAAACCCTAAAAGCAGTGGCTGCCTTGATCATGGGATTTAACCCTTCCCTGAACAGCTTGTTACAAAAGGGAAGGCCTTGTAAAGACACTGCTTGTCTCAGCACCACCAGAGACAGTTTTCATATGAGCTCTCACACCTCTCCACTGCAATTAATGGCTTGGTTACGAAGTGATAACTGAGATGGTATCAGGAGATTTTCAGTGAGTTCCAATTCCAGGCCAATAGCCACTTGTATCAAAACCACTCACTCATTTAACAAGCTGTGTTTAAGATCAGAGTGATTTATGACCAGATCAGCTAAGTAAGGGAATGAGGACAGCCTGCGTGCAGCGAGCACCTGTGGGCACATCAGACCTGTGTGCCAGTGTCCCAGATAGGCTTATCCAAAGATGATGGAGAGGGAGGGGATGTAGGATAATGCTCAAGGGGAAAAAAAATTTAACACTTAAAACATTCCAGAAAAAAGCCCTGGTAAGCTGTCATTATTGAAATATCTGAGCTGGCAGGGTGGATCACAGAAACCATTTATGATTTAATGTTAATTGAATTAGCTATGTTTGTTTGCTTGTGTTAAACAACTCGCTTCAGTCACCAACCAGAGGGATCCACCTGCACATAGTTTACACTGAGGTGATGCATCCACCCTTCACTTTTGTATATTGGACTTGCCTGAAATGGTGTTCTTGGATAACTTATATATATGCTGTGTTTTTGTACAATCAATGATAATCCTACCCTCAATAGGCAGATGTCAGTGCCAGAGCTGGGGACAGTCTTCCCAGTAGAGAAAAAGCTCAAAACGTGGAATGATCTGGGCAGAGAAAGCGGCAATGTGCTGTCATTCTGTGGACACTGCTGCACTAAGCAGCAGATTTGCTACTGCAGTCAGAATGATAAGATTTTGAAAAACAGAGTATCCTACAGGAAAGATCATATGGGGAGAAATAATACATTATTGTAATTACAGTCCTGGTTCAGGGGCTCTGGAATCTGGTGGTTTAGATCCAGATCCAAATGCTGTCTGTGGCTTGGACTGATGTTCTGGAAAGCAATTTTGCCATCCTGCTAAAGTCCTTGTGGAGAGATCAGAAAGAGAGAAAGACACAAACACTTCACAATGACAAGTGTGCTCTTAATTACACAGTGACACGCATTGAGAAAGAGTATAAAACAATAACTGGGTACATCTTAATTTTGGAAAAAATTATGATACAGAGTTAATCAATACTTCTTTCCTATTCCCCACACATCAGCACCACATGTGTCACTTTAGTCTCTGCTTTTCTCATGTGGACATAGAACAATCTTTCAATTAAAGGTTGCTATAAAATTGTGTACCTAACTAGCATGTAATTGTAGAAGGGACACAAACTTTGCTCTGCTGATTTTGGTAGCAGAGAGGTAGTAGAGAAGCTGCTGCTCTCCTAGCTGTGATCAAACAGGTTTGTATCCAGGACATGTGGAGGTGAAGGCCTTGTCCCCTTCCCTCCACCTGCATAACCAGTTAAAGCTGGTACAGACCCTCCTCTAAAACCCCTGATGTCTAAGGGACATCCCCTAACCAGAGCCATTCCTGGGTCTGGAGATAATACAACTATGTGCAGAGACACATAGGTGCAGAGGAAAAACTCTGCAGAAAGTGCAACATTAATTGGCTGAAAAGGAAGGCTTTAAGGTGATATACACAGAGGAGAATGAAGGAAGGACAGTAGCCTTCTTCACTGCTTCTCCCAGGGCTCCTATTCATACTGTGCTGGGATTTGCTAGTGGAGGTAGCCGCTGGTTAATCAAATCCAGTTTCCCTGTTCATATTTCTGCTGAAATTTGCTTTCTGTACATAGACCATTTACTCCAGCTGCAAATCCATTCTGTTAAAAGCGAACAACCAAGCTGAAAGGCAGCTTACCGTAATGGAGTGCAGTCTGGCCTTCCCCATCCTGAAAAAGAAAGAGACTTGATTTTAGAGGTATAGGAAACGTCATGGGGATACGAGTAAATCCCAGTTTAAAATAAGTAAGTTGAATCACAGCAATATTTTAATTGACTAGATAAACAGCCCAGCACATGTAGGTGCCTGGCAGTTAGGCTTTGAATCATCATCCACCATCAATCAGTATTGATTGATAATCAATATCCATCCACCCATAAGAGTGCATGGATCACGTAATGACATGAGTATAATTCAGTTCATAGCGTTATCACTTCCAGCCCATAAAAATGAAGAATCTCCAATCCTATGGCCTTACTCTGGGACCTTCACTAATCCTGAAGCTTTAGTGCAAGATACTTCTGTGCAAGCCCATCCTTGGCCCCCATGCTTTACTAAAGACAAGGTAAAAGCACAGGGATGTCGGTACAGCTGAGTTTGCTGCGCTCTTCAGCACAAGGGAGCACATAGGTGAAAAAAACAACACTTTTCTTCCACCTGAATAAATCTTAGGTCCCTGCTCTTCAGTACTGAGGTAGGACCAAAGGAGGACCCAAAGCCCAAGTAAGTTCTGTTGGGCTGCTAGCATCCCTGCAAGATGAGGGTGAGGAAAGGGCTATGTGTAGCGCTTGGGAGTGAGAGTCAGTTGCCAAATTCATGCTTGTGAAACACCCGCAGCAAGGCAAAGGCAAAGCAAGCCGCATGATTTGAAGATGTTGGCACACAGCTCCCTCTTCAAGCTAACACATATGCCACTGCAATAGCTGCAATGGTTTGGGAAGCGTGTCCTCTTCCCAGACTCTGCAAGCATGGCCAGGGCTTTGCTGGTGAGTGGTTGATGCTCATCCATCCACAAGGCACATCCAGGCATCTCACTATGCTGCAGCCTTGTCCTGCCACAAGAACAGGTGAAATAACAGAAGGGAAGAATTACTGCCCCTTTGCTTTCACTACCCCACCAGGATTAGCCTCTAATTCAGTTCTTTGCCTCCTTAATTTATTTGCATCTGTTTATGGAGACTTAGGTTTTTAATTACCATCATCTTTAGGATTAAGGTGCAAATTCTACAGTCTGCTGTGGATTCTGGGGCAGGCAGAAGGGAAAAGAAAAGGAAAGCAGGTAGAAACTCCACTCATAGCTGTCTGAAGACTTATTTTGAACCTTTGAAGGTTTCCCAGCCTGTTATTCTGTTTGATATCAACCCTGTTCAGTTGAGGAACTGGGAATGACCTGTGTTTCAGAGTGGAAGATCCCACGCTTTGCTCTGGGACATCACACCAACAGGACAATCACAGGAGCAACAAGGACAAAAGACAAAAGTCAGATAAAGCAGGCATTTGCGGCCTAAACATCCATTTCACATCTTTTCTGAGCAAAAGATGGGGGGTTGGATTTTTCCTTCCACGTGCTGCTATGCCCCATTCGTGAAACTCATACCAGCGTTTGGAGGTGCCTCATTTTCAGGACTATTTCAGCCCAAACTGTGGATAGTGTAATGCAAATGGCTATCATCCACAAACTAAGGAAGGAATCAGGGACAGCATTCATTGATTATTCCACATTAATAAGGTAACAGACCTGAGCCAGAGGCTCTGAGTGGTCCTTAAGCACATGCCTGCTCAGAGGAGTGACAGGGCCAGCACTGACTTCAGCAAAACATGGAGCAGGGCTTGGGAAGAATAGGCAGGAATGCTATGAATGAGTTATTGGAAAGGCAGGTTTTCAAATATTCGGGTTGCGTGTGGGATGGAGGATGGGAAACCAGCTCCCCTCTGCATCACTGCCTTCAAAATTGTAGCTGACAAGAATGGGATTGGAGACGTGCGGCAGAAACTCCTCTTCCCTTGGCTGCAAAACTCCTTATAAAATACATAGGACTGCTCCAGGAATAGTACAGCCATTTGTTCCTCTTCCAAAGGCCTGTGTAAAGCACTGCTGCTTCAGCAGGAGGCTGAAGGGGCTAACGAGACCTTTTATTTCTCTTACATGTACTTTTTGGCATTTACTGGGCTAAGAACGAAGTGTAAGTCCCAGCATACGAAATGTGTCTCTTTCTTCCCTGAGTGGTTTTTAAAAAGAACTGTTAATCCAATGTTATGCAAACATTGTTTACCCTTTATGTGGCTTGTTTTTTCCCCTTTTGAGCCTAACAGTTGGCCAAATGCTATTTGTTATACTTCTCAGATGCTGTGTTATTTGCTTGTATTTTCTCTGTGACAAATTTTAATCCAGGTAAATTGAAAAAGCTCTAGTGTGGTCACTCACTAGAGGCCTTGAAATGCCCTCAAGAGGCTGCTGATCTCAATCCCTCTTTGATTTGGCTTTTTAGAGCACCATGCCTAATCAGAGCTTGACGTGCCCGGCTTGGCTCCAGGTTTGGCAATACTGAGCCTTCAGCGCGAAACGGTCACACCTGGAAACTAGTCAAAGATGGGCTGTGAAAGTGAGGATTACAGCTTCCGTTGTGGAAATTACGTGAGATGAATACTGCCTACCAGGCAGTGGAAATGTTTGTTTTGCAATGAAACAAAACATGAAGAAGTGGTCTTAAGATGAATTTTAGCTGGTGAAAGGGATATTCCCTTTGAACAGAAAGCAGTAGTTTCTGGAGCACCCTAGGCAAGGTGCGGTGTGTCCTTCTCCCAGGACATGCCTCTGTTGGGATGAATTACCCCAAAGGGTGAGTGGACAGGAACAACCTGCCACAGCCTGTCCTCACCCCACTGCACCCTGCCCAGGGCATGGTAAATGTTACCGCCCAGCCAGGGATCACTGGCACCAGCCAGGAGAGGGGCACCCAGAGCACATCCTCCGCAGCCAGGAGAAATGCATGGATGCCACTGGTGATCACGTGGAGTGGTGATTAGATGGACCATTTTGCTCATCTGGCTTGCAAGCTGGGGCATGTCTTGATTTAACTCCAGCCAACAACTAAGTAAGTTCCATGCAGCTGCTCGCTCACTCTCCTGCCAGGTGGGATGAGGATGAGAATGGGAAGAAGGTAAAACCCGTGGGTTGAAATAAGAGCAGTTTAGTAATTTAAATGAAGTAAAATACAGTAATACTAGAAATAATAACAAGAATTATAATAATAGGGAACAACCAAAATAAAACAAAAAAAGAAAAAGAAGAAATAAAAATTCAGAAAACATAAGTGATGCAAAACCAAGTTGCCCACCACCCACTGGCTGATGCCCATCCCATCCCCAAGCAGTGATCAGTGGCTCATGGCCAACTTTCCCCAGTTTCTATCATGAGCATGACATGCTGTGGTATGGAATATCCTTTTGGCTAGTTTTGGTCAGCTGTCCTGGCTTTGTGCACCCAATCACTAGCAGAACATGAGAAACTAAAAAGTCCTTGATTTAGAGTAAGCACTACTTAGCAACAACTGTGCAGTAAGTGCTGTGTTACCAACATTATTCTCAGACTAAAGCTAAAACGCAACACTGTACCAGCTATTAGGAAGAAAATTAGCTCTATCCCAGCCAAAGCCAGGACAGGGCAGCTAATCTTACTTTATTGAACCCCTCAGGATTTTTGTTGGTTTATTTTATACAAAGCACTGAGTTGGAGGGGCTGCTTGTCATGGTTGTTCATTTCTTCTCTCTCCAATTCAGCTTTCACATTACAGCAATGCAAATCACACCCAGCTGCAAGTACAAGTCCCAAAGTTTATTAATACACACTGAAACCAATCATTTGATAAGTCTGTAGTGTAAAAACCTGAACACTGCAACCAGTTACCTCCAAACTGTGCCTGTGTAAAGTTAGGTAATCATGATGTGTTATCATTTCTGTGCTAAGACATGTTAAAAAATCTTTTTTCCCAAAAAGATCTTCCGTAGCATGACAGAAGCACAGAATTGTTGAGTAGGGGAGTTGGTCAGTAGAGAAGAACAGATAGGTAGCTCCAGAGCCAATGCTGAGCTCTGTTCTCTGAAGGATGCCTAGGAAAAAAGCCCTTTCATCATAATGCGTTAGTTGGAATAATGTCAATGTGACATGTTAAAAAGGAGGAAATCAGTGCTCTGATTCGGTGAACTTCAACATGGAAATGTGGAAAGGCTAGGCCCAAAACAGTAATACATGTTTCTGTAAAGCTTTGCTTTTGGCTTGCAGGCATTGGCAGGTACCTCTCTCAGAGCCCTTTTAGCAATACCCTGCCTATAAAAATAAGGAGTTCATGGAAATGGCAGAACCTGTACAGGCAGACAAAAGACAACCAGAAAGGAAGGAAAGACCATTACACACTCAAATGCAGGAGTGCTCCGTCCCACACACATAACTTACCAACTAACAACAGATCAATTTCAAGCTTTCTTCTTGCCTCCTAATGCTGTGCCTTTTACAGCCTCCTGGCACATCTGGCCATGGTAGGATAACAGCCAAGCTGCATCGCCTTCAAGGGAGATGAGAGTGTTTCCTCGTACTTCAAAACTAAACCCAAATGTCCACATCTACCAAGCCCATCACAACAAAGATGCTACAAAATCACTGGTACCTCTTACATCCACGGTCTGCGACAGATGTCACTCAATGAAAATCCAACTACCAGTGGGTAACTTATTGGATAACAGGATTTTGTTCTGCTCCTGAGAAATTCAAGCAAGAGAAATGAGAGAAGATGGACCGAGCGCAGATGGACCAACTGTCTTATCCGTTAAGTGGTACTATGGCTACTGCACGTCAATTTTATCTTACAAGTGATAGGATTATATTGGTCTTGCCATCCCATGTTCATTCCTTGGGAATTTCTGTACCCTGCTTAACCTACCACAAGGTTTCTGGACCGAGGAGCAGAGACATAGAAATAGCTTGGCTAAGCTGAGCTGAGATGCTGCACATGTTATAAAACATGACTGCCACTGCCCATTATGGCAAGCAGACCTTGACAAGCCAGTGTTTGACTGTGCTGGCTTCACGGGACAGTTTTTAAACCAGAATATATACATAAACACTGATCTTCCAGACCTGCATCGTTTGCTCTTCAAGCTGCATGCAGAAACCACTGTGAGTGGGAGGGCAGCCCTAAGGGAGACATTGTCTCTTCCTCCATCTCACGTGTTTTATTTAGTAGAGAAAGAGAAAAAACAAAACCATGATGGTTACCTGGGTGAGTTTGGTTCAGCTAGACCCTGTACCGGCAATGAAACTGGGGCTAGACAGCCCTCCACACCAGCTCCTTGAGTCCTGGTCCACACTGAGACCTCATCTCTGTGCCTTCAATCACATTTCCAAGCACAGACACTGTGAGTGTGAAAAGAACAGCAGAAAATATATACCCTAAACTTGCCCTTTTGAGGGATAGCACACGCAATCTTTATTTTAAGGTATCTTTCCCTGCATCACCTTTTCTTTCTGTTCATTTTTGGAACCTTTTAAGGTGCACGCTTGTCCCCATTGACAGACTCCAAATGTTGGCAGGGATCACAGGAGATAAAACCGATGAAGTGATAAGAGTGTTTAACAGTGCTGGATCCTGGGCACCGGGGATGGGCCGGAGAGAAGATAAATATTTACACTACATCTTTATAAGGTGAGTGAATAAAAAGGGCTAGAATAATACAGCCTCTGAACAAGCACTAGTGCTTAGGAGCTGTAAATATAAATCTCTGTAGCCTCATGACACACGCTCACTCAAGCCAGGAAGATGAAAAATAGCAAGAAAATACTTCCCTTCACTTTTAAAAAGTGTTTTATTTCTCATTTTTTTCCACTTTAGACTTCAACTTCCCAACAATTTACTTTAAACTCATCATCTTCTTTTTCTCTCTCTGAAATTTTATTCCCAAGATGACTGAGAGTGAGACTACAGCTAAAAGCATACCAGAATTTACATGCTAATACCCACCAACACATAAAACCAGGCAATGCAGGCTAATATAACCAGTCTGAACTCCATCAGACACTTCACCAGATTCCCCCGGTACAGCCTTTATTTTCATTGACATGCTGCTTTTGCACACAGCAGCTTGGGTTTGGACACATACATTAATATATGTAAAATGAATGCTTGTTCAATCGAAGTAGATAGATGAGTGGACCGCTGTGTGTGCAAATGCTGGCATAGAAAAGCAATGGTTTAGTCTGAAATGTGATCCTGTTCTTTTAGAAACCCTACCTTGGACCTGGGATGCACCCACATGCACACAGACATTTGCTTTTAGTTGCCTCCTGAGCCTTAAAGCAAAGTCAACAGTGCATCTGAGAAACAAGACCATCTAACAGCTTTGTGTCAGAAGAATCCAGAGTCCCAAATAGTTCTGACCCTTGAAAAATAAAGCAAATCTTTATGTTTTCTCCCCACTTTCTAGCTTTTTATTATGCTAAAGCAGAATATACTTGTGACTGTTTACCTTTGCCTGCTATTTTAGATGGTGTGGCCCATACAAAGATAGTTGATTAGCTGATGTTTGTGAAGTGCTTGTAAAGTTATGGTTGTTAATGTTAAGTGTAGGCTGTTGTGAGACATTACCCTGTGCACCCTTGGTACTGGCTCAAAGGCACTCTTCAAGGACCAACACTGTGAGACAAAGGATACAAAGCAACCTCCAGCAGAAGCAAAACCAAAATCCATGCATTGGCCATGAAAAGCTGTTATTTGGGAATTGCAGATAGCCTAGGCTGACAGGTACAGGGCTTGGGTATCCTGTAAGTTTGGTTCCTCAACTAACTCTTCCACCTCCCTTGCATGTGGGTAGGCTTGGCAGGGACCCCTCTATTACTGAGGTGTCCCTCTTGAGGAGCTCTCTCTTGTGTCCTCCTCTTCCTACTCAGACCTTTTCCTGCACTTTGCCAGGCAGATATCCACAAGGATGGAAGGTGCTAGACAGATCTTTATCATCACCTCTTGGGCCCTTCTCCAGAGCCTACTGCCAGGCTATCACTTGGCCTATCTTCTAAGTGCCTCACAGATAAATTAGATCTGCACAGAGAAGCAATTATTACATTTCTAATGGCATGAACCCTTACAGCACAATCTGCTACTGAAAGGCAAAGAAAATTGCATTAACTTTTGTTTGATTCAAAATTATGATCAAGGGAAGAGTGATGCTGAAGCCCTTTAAAGTCAAGCCTCTGAGCTGGGGATCTTTCTGTCTGGGGACCTCCCTTTTCGTATTTGCTGCCTGAGCTCATACTCAGTTCATTTAGGTGCAGTAATTTGGAGGAGCCCTCCACTTGCAAAGCTTCTGTTAAAACCAGAACTAAGAAAGCTCCGAGAGAATACGATGCCCAGGAGCCACTCATTCCCTCACAAAGCCTGCATCTGCTAATGCACCCAAACGCCACTGGCCTGAGGAGTTCAGTGTGCCAGGGTTACGCTAATCCCTCATCGCCCTAGTTTCTAACTGGTGGTGTACCTAAATTTCCAAGTGCAATTTCAACAGGATTTATTACATCTACTATCATCAGCATGTAGTGCTGCTGGCACAGATACAGACTCTCAATATTCCAGTGCAGACATGGCTGTCTTTAATTGCAGAACAAACTGATTTCTGAATTTACTCAGCGGCTCATGCAGCAACAGTGAAACTCTGAGGGCTGTATTCCTGTTGAGCATTGCCACCCCAATTCACAGCTGGCATTCTGTGCACAGCTGTGTTATTTGTACATGCATATTCATAGGTTGCTCCAAGAAATATTTGCTACTGCCTGTTACTTCCAGCACCAAGTATTTTTCTGGTCATCAAACAAGTGTGTTGATGCAATGTAAAAGCTGCCAGGAAGCTGCAGGTTTCCTCAGCCCAGGGATCAAAAGCATGTTTGGAAAGAGCCAGTGCCGAGAGCTGTAACAAGTGTTACAGCACTGCAGCTGAGCCAGACTCCAGCTAAACCATACAAACACAATCCCAGGCTGCAAACAGGACAATATTCCTAAGGGTAAGACACTAAAATCTCTCTTTTCAGGGTGCTTCCCTAGCCTCTCCCTGTGTAAAAGTTAGTAGCTCTTGTTCTGCTTTATTAGAGTGGCTGAGGCAGATACCTGGCTATTTAAGGGGCAGGATAAATGGGCTGAGATAGCTTTCCCATCCCAATTCACTAGGGAACGCTTGGAAATTCCACCTGACACTGGGACCGCGCTGTGCTCTTAAACAATCTCCCGTCTGATCCGATTGTTCCCCAGTGGGGAGGCAGGCTGCAGCTAGCTCAAGAGTCATTGATTGGATTAACAGCCTAATTCCCAACAGATGAATAGAATACTGATGTCTTGTCAGCCCACATCATAGAAGGAAAACACAATCTGCTTCTACAGCCCCGAAATTTAACCCTTTGTTTCCACATTCCCCCTCCCCAGGCACAGGGCTGAATGCACTGGTCCAGCACTTTCAGCTCAAGATCCTCCCCTTTTGAATGAGAAAAGATATATTAACCTTAGGGACGCTTTGCCTAATCACCTACATGCCATGGGATCATATGCTATTTTCCATAAGGTTGATTTTGTAAGAAATAATCTTTTCATCCTTTCTAGACAGAAGAGATTTATACCAGGGATCTTAGTTTTTCTTTTTCTTCTGTATTTTACTATTTGCCTTTAAAGGAAATACTGCAGGCTTCACAGTAAGCAGCTGAAAATTCATTGGCTGAACAATATTTATGCTGAAATATACAGATATTGAAGGTTTTCTGAGTCTATAATTTGATTGGTAGGACAGATTTTCCTAGAGAGGAGCATCCAGCCGTGTTGCAGGAGAGGAACTGCTGCAATGCCCTCTCTCTCCAGCAGCTCTTGGCAAGCTGCGGGGCAGGGGAGAAAAGCTGGGCACATCATTTGCTCTCAGAGATCACCCATTCTCCACCTCCTAATGGAGACACTAATGTTTTCTTACCTCATAGAGAGACTGTGATAAGAAATTAATTGCTACTGGTCAAATGTTCACTACTACAGAAACAGGACCGTGTGCATATTCAAGAGATTCCTCAAGAACAAAATTTATTTATGGACTCCTTGGCACTGTCTGCATTTATTTCCTTGCTCAGGAGACAAGAATAAATAAAAATAATCTGATTTTAAGGAATGTATTCAAAATGACCTATTTTTCTCTCAGATCCATTGGGGTTTGTTTCTTTCTAACAGCTACCTTTTATACTTGCATTTACAAAACAGGCAAATACACATCTGAATAGTACTTTTTTCAGCAGCAATCCTAGAACACACACAGAGAGTTACAGCACTCAGGCCAGGACTGTAATCCATATTGAGAGGTGGCCTCCATTATTCCTTAACTCTAAAAAACTAATTAGCCCAGCACTAATATGACAAATAGGAGAGCAAGCATGAAAAGATGAAGGTGCAAACCCTCCCTCTGCCTCCTTTTAACAGTACCTGCTAGCCATGACAGTTTTCCAGACTCCACATTTTCACAACATTAATACTGATACAAAAAACTTGCTAGAAAACTGAAAGAAAGAAACAGGCCTTCCCTCTCCCGGCTGCCAATACATCACCTCTTCAGAGAGCCCTGTCTTCAAAGAGATGCATGGTGCTCCATGTTCAAAACACCATCAGTGGGAAGGCAACAGTGCGCATTAATGTCAGAGCTGCCTTAACAAAAACAATTAGTGAGAGATGCTGCATTGACTCAAACAATTCAATTAATGTAGTGTTAGTGCTAGTATTTTAAAGTCATTTGAATTATTAGCTCCTTTTACAATTTGAAACCATAATGTTTCATTTTCGTTCCAGATGTGAATTGTTCCAGAATGGCAATAAATAAATAAGTCAAATGACCCCTGTCCAGTCTAGCCCCTGTCCTGTAATACGGCTGCATTGTATATTCATGAATCCAGGTTAAGGATGGGGTCTGAGGCAGTTGTGTCCTGGAACTAGCAGACTGCAGGTTTTATAAATACATACAGAAATAATTAAAATCTAAGGGGTTTAGAAGGGTTAATCTCCTTTAAATAATCTCTGCCACAAAGCCTGTAAAGTCACTGCTGGCACCATGCCCGCATGGGACCGGCTGTCGGATATCAGGACAGCACGTGTGGATGGGAGCAGAGAGATTAAGTGGAAGCACTGCTGTGGTGGCATATCAGACATGCTGCTCCCCTGCATATGGCTCCTCTGGTCACTACTGAGGGGCTGGAAATGCTGTGAGCAGGATCAGATCCAGCACCAACCAGCAAGTCAGCATGTCACTTGCTCCACCTGATTAAAGAGAGAGAAAGAAGCTTGATCAAGATGCTAAATTTAGCAGGTTGGATGTGAGACAGTGGGAGTCAAAAGCACTGCTGCCACTGCTCAGTTCACCCGAGTCCTTTCTGACTTCAAGGCAAATGCTGGCTTATATTTATTTAAAGGGATTCAGGACTTTGGAAATAACCTCTTTTCCTACACTGGCTTGAACTCACAGGCCTGGTTGACCAAAGAGTTGTTGCACTTTTAATTGTCAGCTGTAATGGACTCGGAGCTGCCACTCTGCTTTTCAGGACATCCTCTTTGTATGAACTGTCATTCTAAAGCCAACAACTGAGTGACCATTAGAGACAAAGATATCCAAAAGAAAGCAGGGAAACCACCCCTGTGTGGGCCAAAGCAGTGTGTCCCACCCATGGCTGAAGCCATGAGTTTGATTTCCACTGCTCTGGGCAAAGGCAAGGTCAACTGAAATGCCCAAGAACCCTGCAGTAGCGGCTGGAGCACTGGCAGGGAAGTTGCAGTACTGTGACAACTGCAGGCATGATTTCGATGTGGCACAAGAGGAGCAGAGATTCTGCTAACAGCCTAGGGATATTTTTCTCTTTTAACTCAAGTGAGGATGAAGACTCTGGAGACTCTGTTTTGGTCTCATAAACCTTCTTCGGCCTGGTGTGCAAAATCAAAACTTTCCATGTTGAGATGGTTTGAACCACCCTCTGAACTCATTAAATGAGATCTGGATTTTATTAAGCCAAGCTTGAGGAAGCCTGGGCTAGCAGGGGAGCTGAGTTATAGTGGTCCATGGCCCTCATCTTGAAAGACACTTTATTGTCTTCTTCTTTTAGAAAAACCCAGTACCTAGAACTTTGCTCAGATATCTCAAAGTATCTCAGGATAGTGCTGTGCCCTGCAGGCTCCAGACAGCCTTTTCTTCCCAGGCATGACTGTTTCTTAAGGACAAGGACTCCTCTTTGTGGCTAATCTGGAATTAGAGAGGACGTTTGCACACTTACAGATGTCTGCCAGAGGGGGAAGGCATCAGAGCCTGGATCCTGCCCCATAGTGGACCGCTGCCAGGGAGAAGCTGACTGCACGTGTTGACTTAAGAAGCTCCCATCTCATCACCTCAAAGGGTTGCTGTTTTTGTGACATCCAGCAGCCTTTTAGCAGCCTCTGTGAATTGTATTAGTAGCTGATTTACCATTTTTTATTTTATAAGGAATGAAGCTACTCTTTCATTTGATCAACCACCACCAAGTACAACTACACATCAGACTCTGAAAACTTGCCTCTCAGTCTATGATCGTTGGGACTGTTTCCTGATGGAAGAAAGGAGAAATAAATAGAGAGGCAGAGAGGGAAAAGGCTTATTGGTACTGCTTATTCACAGACAGCCAGGTTTCCAAACAGCTATTAATAAAGTGCCAATGCTACAAAAAAAAAAAAAAAAAGGAAAAATGTCGGGAGGAAACTGCCTCAAGACATCAAACTACATCAGTAACTGGGACTTCTCGATGGAGCCACTGTGCTATTAAAATAAAGCTGAACTAAGTACTTGCAGTTTGATCTGTCATTACTTATTTAGTGAGATGCAAAATTGATCTTTGCTTTGAAGTGCTCTTTCAAAGTCTAGAGGCAGCAGTTGCTCTCTTCTTGTGCTCTGTAATAGAGGTGTTCCTAATGAAATTCAGCAGGAGCTGGAGGCAAGCAGGGAAAACCGTGGCCAACTTTATAACAGACAGATTTATGTTCAGGGGTGTCCTGCTTTTTGAATGAGTTATTCTGCACAGGGCAGGAATAACTGGTTCACCATTCATGGGTCATGCAAGCGCAGCAGAAGGTCAAGTTCCCTGGTGGTGCTCAAGCCGAGCTGAAGGCTGGGGCTGCTGTCACATCTGGGGCTGAGCTGAGAGGGTCCATCCCATTTCCTACTAAAGCAGCCCAGGGAGTCTGCTGGGACCTGGACATCTGTCCTCAGCACTCAGAACTGGACCAGCCTTTTTGCACTGGGCGGACGTCTGGGGAGGAGCAGATGGCAGGTACTGGTGGCGGTGACCGACGTGGGGCAGAGCTGAACCAGTGACCTCGAGGTGAAAGGCTTCGTATTTCCCATTATCAATCCCCAGAGCCCCTTCCAAAGTAAGTGTTGATACATTAATCTTTGTGACTGATGGAAACAAACTAGAAATATAATGTTCCACAGGGGAATCTTTATTTATTTTGAACCAAAATTATGCCTAAAATATAAAGTTAAGGGCATGCTTAGGTTTTGGTCTTTCATCAAAAATGTTACTAGTTAAATGCCATCCTTTTTCTCTTCCACGTACCAAATTTGAAGAGCACATCATCACACATTAGTCTCTGAGCACAGCCTGAGTGTGGATTGCTGCAGTAAATAATAAACTTTGTGTTTCCTGCTGTGCGTGCTGTCTTCCTACACAGTTTAATAAAAAAGGAGTATATTTAGAAGTGCTGCTGGAGTGCTTTGATGAAGCATGTTGTGTAGGATAAATACCTCCACATCAGGACACTTTTCAAAGCCATCAAGCAGAAGGGTCAGTCTGTTGCCTTTTTTTTAAAAAAAAAACCAACTGCACAAGCTAATGCTTTAAGAGTGTCTTGATGGAATCAGGGAAATTGGATTGTCCCCCCATTTGCTGGCCTAAAACAAGTCTTTTTTTTATTTATCCCATTAGAGGAACACAAGAGAAACCTTTTAAATGTCACTAAAATTTTCCCTGAATTGCAAAACCCAGTCAAAAGGGTTTTAATTTTCCCGGAGGCCTCTTAAGTAATACAGTATGTCAAGGTTTAATACACAGCTTGTAAGGGATTTTCTATATTCTGGGCTGTAGGGTCGGTCCCGTTTGCTAGGTTCAGTTCCTCCCAACACTGAGCTGCTCAACTAGCCCACATCACTTTAGATCATTTTTGTTGAAACAAATAGAGGCAAGTGATAAAGAGAAGAGATGCAGCTTCCCCTGGATAGGTCTGGGATTTTCAAAAATTCGGCTGTGCTGGTCACTCTCCAGTAATTTTATTCTGTGACTTGGAACTCTGTTTTTGTGAGAGCCTGTAATTTATAGGCTTTATTTACTTATTTATAGGAGGACTAGAGAGACTTGGCAAGAGGCACCTATGTACAAAAGGCTTCAAATTCACTTGGAGTATTTAATATGACAAACATAAGTTGCATACCAGAGGCAGAGCCCAGCATTGAAAACTGGCAGCACAGAAAGCGCTAAAGCATGCTAGCTAAAGACAGCAACACAGTCACACACCCTTTAAGGGCTGGGCTAGTGCCCACTCAACCCTTGTTGTCCAGTGGCTGAGGGTATTAATGACAAAAAAGCTTCCCCTGGACCACCTTGCTTGGCAGCCAGACTGTAAACTGGAAGCTACAGGTAATCTGCTCTTCCAAGTAATCCCAACTGGCAATGTTTGCTACTAAAATAAACCGTTATTTTGCTCCGATAGGATAAGGGAGTTCACTATCCATGCTGCCCCTGTTTCTTTTTGCAAATAGTGAACACATTGTCATATCACAGCAGAAGAGGACCTCGGATGCCAAGTCGTTTTAGGCTGACTGCATAATTCTCTCCAGTCCTGGTTTTGCAGAGACAGAAGGAATTGGAAGGCAATGAGCATCCAAGCTGGAGTACACCAGACCTCAACCTCTTGTCCCTGAACTCACACACACACTAAGAACTGGGAAAGGTGCAGAGCCAGGGAGAGCTAGGAAGAGGAGGCAGATCTCAGCCTCTCAACTAGTTACAATAAAACACAGCCCTGAAACTAAGACACTGTCTCCTGATCTTTCCTACAGGAGTATATAATCTATTCTACAAAATGTCAAAATTCAGTATGAAAATTGGAAAAAGGGGGTAAAAAAAAAAAAAAAAAAATCAGACTGGCTGGTTATTGGACCAAGGGCTGTGTTAAAAGGATCAGGAGGTGGTGGGCCAAGTGGTGGGGGAGGGAATGGGATAAAGTAGTGGGTCTAATCAAATCAGTTTAAAAAGCTGCAGCCTCTCCGAGTTAACCTTGCCAATCAGAGAGTGAGCAGGAGCATGTCTGTGCACATTAAAGCGGGAGCGTGTCCTTGAACCCGCAGCGCACTCCATCCTCCCCCCGGCAGCCCACGCAGGCTGTGTACCCAGCTCCATTGGCAGACAGCAGGAGAAAAGCCCAGGATTAGGCACCCTCCTTAGCCCCCTCAAGTGGAAGTGAACACGGCAAAGGCAGCTCGGATGCTTCCTTGTGATTAGAGGTGAGCTCACGGGATTAAGCCAGCAAGAGTTGGAGAAATGTTAAAAACAAACAAACAAACAAGAAAAGGAAACAAAAGGAGAAACTCTCCCACTGACAAATGCTGTCCTATTGAGCCTGGCAGCTGTGAGATGCATTACTAACCTTTGCTAATGACTAAGGGCACTGAAGTCACATTAAAATAAATATTCACTAGGAATTACACGGGTAATCTAAGGGGATTATCCTGTTGCCTTAACAGGTCCACAGGTCCATAACCTAAATGCTAAATGGTCTACACAAGTGTTTGCATTAATTTTGACCCAAATCAACCCTTCTGATAACAGCTGTAGAAATCCAGATTCAATTTTGGAAATCAAGTCTCTGCTTTGATTTAGCATTCTTATAAATTCCCCCAATCCTTTGTTTTCTGAAGGAAAAATGGGACTGAGCTCTTGGAAGCCAGGAGCCTGCCAGCAGCCAGGGAAAGGCTTTAGCAGAAACACACATTCAAAACATGAGGCAGCAGGCACAAATCCAGTCTGCCACATAATCCAGTCCCTGTGGCAAAAGTATCCACGTTCAGAGTCTTAGCTCCAGCTCTTCTTCCCTACAGAGACAAGGGAAAGCACAGCATGGATAAAATGAGCTCAGCCACAAACAGTGGCCAAACCCCAACCATTGTGCACCTCAAGTTTCCCCACCTGCAGGTGCTGAGGCACTGACACAGGCTGACCAGAGGAGCTGTGGCTGCCCCATCCCTGGCAGTGTTTAAGGCCAGACTGGACAGGGCTTTGAGCAACCTGGTCTGGTAAAGGTGTGTCCCTGCCTGTGGGGTTGGAACTAGATGAGCTTTAATGTCCCTTCTAGCCCGAGCCTTTCTATAACTCTATGATCTGAAGAAACCTGAAGCCATTTAGGGTCTGCTGTACAACTTAGGGAAAAGAAGAACCAAACACAATGGGAAGCTGGCACAGAAAACAGTCCAGGAAAAGATCAGTATTTAAAAAGCTCACTTTTACTGATGGAGGGGAAAAAACCATTTGCAACCTTTAAGCGTTTTTAAAGACTTGTTCACAATGTTCAGAAGTTCCTGCCTTTTATTTTTCTTAAGATTAGAAAAAGCCATGAAAGTCTAACCTGGCAAAACCTAATTTCACAGGACATCTTCTTTGAAAGCCTTGGCAATAGTAGTGGAAGTGCTGTCCATCACCCACTGAAGGCAGTGTAGGAGGAATGCCCTAACAAAACATTTTAAACTCAAATGCCAGGCAAAAATTAACAGCAAATAAAGCCACAAATTAACACGCTCTCAAATGAAAAATCATTCTTCTAAATGAGATTTCTTCTTTCTGAAATACGCATTTTATGAGCTCCTAAATATATGCTAAAAAAAAAATCAACAGATAAAAACTAAGACTTCTGTCTTTAAAGAAGATTAATTCTCCCCTTTCTTTTCTCAATAAGCAAACAGTTACAAAGTTTTCTTCATCTATTGTAAAAGAATGATAACAGTGAATAGATCAACATCCTCCTCGCTCATTTCCATCTGCTAACAGTGACCTAAAAGATTTCTTGCTGCTGAAGGAGTCCTGATCAAACCTGGAAACATCTCTTCAGTCTTCACTAGGACAGCTCTGAACAAAATACTAATTGACACAAAAAAATACACAGTTGCTATTTTCACTTCCTACCCCAGCTTGAGTAGGGCTGGGATAAGAAAACTTTTAAAGAGATGTCACACAGACTGATAGGGTAAACCCCTGTTGACAGGATTGTCCCTGAAGGTGCAGGAGAACTCACCTACAGACACCAGCTCTAGTGATGGGCTAGCATCAGCACTTTCTCAATTGATAGATAAATCACACCAGCAAATATATTTGTAGCTACCAATGAGGCTTTAAACAGAGATTGAGAGCACCAGGTTCACTGCAGATTTAAACTAGTAGAAATCACATCTATATATCTATTAACAGGGAACACCTGTGGGACTTGTTAATGTTAACTGCTTTGTGATGCAGCTACCAAGGATGTGTGAATGTAAAGCGAAACCTCTCAGAAGAGGTAGCCATTTCTGTTGTAGCCCTCCTCAAAATAATGTGAAGCCTGCTAGCTGTATTAAACCTCGATATTCAAATATCGGCTGCTTCCAGAAAAGCTCCTCCAGAAAGCTGTCAATCTATTCAGGATAACTCACTCTACTGCACCTCCTGGTCATATCACAAAGCCATCCAGCACTTAAAGCAGAATGGAGATGACAACTCAAGAGGTTCAAGTTCATAGCGAACACAGCAGCCCTATGTGCCTAAATCTACCAAGAGCATACAAAGTTTATGCAAATAAAGCCCTTTTGTGGGCTGCATCAATGTCTGATGCCTAATGAAGACTGAATTTGGAAATCCAAATGCACTGATTACTGTATTTCTCTGGGCTGATACAGGCAGCAAGGTAAGGAATAGTTCTGTGCAATATTTGGGGTCAAAGTGTGGGTGTTTGGTTGGTTGGTTGTTTTTTTGGGTTGTTTTTTTTTTCAGAATACCCAGTTATGGGAGATGCTTCCTAAGGAGAATAGGTGAATATGGACTTTGACCATCCTTCCCCTTCAGGAAACGCTTTCTGCTGTTTGCAGGACTTCTAGCTTAAACACTCTTTTTCGTTATCTTACCGCTCGTTCTGCCTAACTTAACCCCTGTCTCTGTGACCCTGTGAAGGAAGAAGTCCCAAAGTCCCCCTGCTTTTATGCAGTTGTAGCTGTCATCAGAGCAACTGTGCAACAGCATAAAATTCAAAGATAGACAGCCTCACTTGGTGGCTTTTCACACCTTGAGTGCTCAGGAGACAATATCCTTCTCCAAGAAGAGGCACAGTACTATAGAGCGAATGGTACATATTAATTTCTAAAAGAGGATTTTAATCATGCAACGTCCTCTGCAGTTGCACAGAATTTAATCTCATTGCTGACAGTGGGTGATGGGGGAGCATGTTAAGTGGAAAAGTTGTATTCAAGACCTTCTTGCAGATATGTGCTACAGGCAGTCCCTTGGGATGAAGAAAATTACCCAAACCAGTCTCTCTTGCTGCTGCCCACCCCAGCGCAGGGCCCTGACATATCCTAGCCACTCGCACAGCAAAAATGCAGGCACATTCCCAAAGTTCTGCACAAGGTTCAAGTACATGTATTAATACAGTTAGCATTTATCAAGGCTTACTTTACAAATATTGATTTATTAATCTAGGCAAGACCCAGGGATATATGCACACCGTATTCCCATGTTAGTCACAGAAACCGAGACATGCAAAAAACCCACTGTCTGACTTACTCAAGGTCAAACAAGGAACATAGTCCACAGCCAGGATCAGTTTCAGGATGTTGAGCTCCCAGCACTATACTGTGACTATTAGCACATGCTGTCCTTTTCCACACTGTCTTCCCTTTTCTTTTAAGATCTGTCTTTACCTAAGCCTATATTCTGCCTTCGTTTAGTAATACGAGAAGAAAAAATAACAAGGAACCAAAAGTTGAAAACCATAAGCTGTGATCTGAGACTCTCCCAGCTGCAAAGGAGACCCACTACAATTCGCTTGGCATGCTGGCACAGGTCTTCTGGCTGGTTATCTTCAGTCTTCTTCTACTTTTACTGAGGACTGCTTGCTGGCAGCTTTACAAGTCTTGGTCAATTAAACAATTAAGTGCTAAAGACAAAAATCCAAAAGGAATGAATATAATTTTTATACCAGTTTTAATGGGACCTTAAAGCTTATATGAAAAGTTGTATGGACTTGTGAAACAACTCTGTTTAAGAAGCTTTTATGAAACCAAAGTAATATTAGTTGCAATCACAGCCTAGAAAGGATGAAATTCAATGTAGGGCTTTATTCCTGCTAAAATAAAAAATATTTCCCTAATATGTGAAGTTAGGGCAACTTAAGCAATGGCTTAATAGAATACTATTCCATACATCACTACAGTTAAATGAAAAGCAGCACACATCTGATGTCTACTGTTGTTAGAAAGTCAAACTACTAAGCAGGTAAGTCACTCTGAACTCCTGTAACCATTCTTCTGAGGTATTAGACCAGCTTTGGTCTACTAATGGACAAAAATTAAGTATGAGACAACAGATCTACTAGCTTTAAAATCCCAAGGAATTGAAATAATGACCATATGCTTTTGTACATGATAGCCATGTCTGTAGCATGGGAGCACTGCAAAAAAGTATCTAAGTGACAGCTACACACTAGGTCTGAAGGAATAGCTTTTAGAAGACATGAAATTCAAAGCATACTGCAGAATCCTGCAGGAAAACCATGACAATGATTACACATGCTTCTGTATGTCACTGAATACATGGTATGTTCTTTCCACTCTCGGTTTGCCAGAAACATGGGAAATTTGCTGCTTAGGCAGCCAGAGTCAAGCTCAGAGTCTCAGGGTAGACAACATACAACATGAGAAAAGAGGATAAAACTTTATGATTAAGAACTGAACGCTTAATGACAGAATTAAAGCCTATGTTTGGCCCTCATCTTTCTTTAGTTGCTCTTTCATTTTGCTCCTAAAATCCTTAATTTTTTGTCAACAGAATTTGAGTAGGAAAGTTGACCACCAGAATGTGCCAAGCATCTCCTTTAAATAGTGTGTTATTCATAAAAACAAAGAAAATGCTATTTATTTTTGCCCCTTACAAAACCAAACCCATCTTATTTATGATGAGACTTCAATTTCTTTTTCAGAAATGTTTGAAAAATTCCTTGTAAGGATTCTGTTTGTTTTTTTTTTTTTTTTTAAATTAAATTCTAATTTCCAGTCAATGTACTCGGGCACAAGAGAAATAATCTAATAGAGAACTAATAACCTAACAGAGAAGAATTTTTCATTTGCTGTTTTCCAGCCTGATTCAAATGTAAAGATTAAGAATGTGAATAAACTAGACTAAACTACATAATTAAGTAAACATTGAAAGACAGTGCCTATCTGATTAGCAAAAAGAACTGAATTTACTATAAAGGCTATATTTAGTTGCAAATGAACATATTTTTAATGGCTACTAACCGATGAAAATCAACCATTCCTTAGAAAAATAACAAAGAACTAGATTTAAATTGATTATTAAATCAATTAAATCAATCAAACCTGTCAGAATCTCTCTTGTTAGAATCACTGTTAGATACAAAGCTGCTGCCTATATAGCATGCCCACACAGGCAAAACCTTCCGTGATGCAGTGCCAAAGGTATAGTGAAAGCATAGCACCTTCAGAGCACATCCATCCAAAGTTATGCCAGATGCTGTCGAGTTCTAATGTGTGCAGAGACCTCACCCAAACTGAGTATATCTATTAATACATGGAACCCATTAATGTGTCCTATTTTCTTGTATTAACCAACCAAATGTAAAAAAGTGAGTTCCTGTAACAGTCTGACCTATTTTGAGTGTCCAGTGAACCCAAACTGACTTTTATTTCTTAGGAAAAAAATAAAAATAAAAAAAGCGTGCTTAAAAATAAAGCAACCACTTGCAGCATTGCGGGATTAGTTGGATGAATCCTTCAGCTGATATAATCAGCTTAATGGCAACAAAGATCACAGTGCAGTTAGTGCAGCTGTAACACACAGAAGCATTTCACTGAAGGGGAAGGTTTGCATGGAGCTGGAACAGTCCCTTTTATTTCCAGCCTTTTTGCCTCTCTCTCTCTCTGTGCAGTCAACATGCCCATCAGCTCCATTAGCGTGAAAGAATTAAGGAGGGAAATGGGTAGGGTGGAGCAATTTACGTCTGTGGGTCAGCATACTTACACAGCATCATATAATTCAATTAAATGGACAAATAAAGTGGTACTAGTTGTTTTCCAAACTCAGGTTAATTTTAACTTAATTCCCATGCTGCTGTGGGCTAAAGGGCTGCCTGCTGTCTGAGGCTGCCTGATACACAGCTAAATGATCAGCTATCTGTTATAGAAAAGAATGCTGTAGAAGTCCTGCTGCTCTTCTCTTAGGATACTCTTCAGAGTGTCTTTACTCTGAGGATATTCCTCGTACCCTCACGTTCTGACAAAAAAAAGACTAAAAGTATAGACTTGATTCCCCTAATTACAGCTCTGTTTTCACCATCAAGTCCATTGCTTTAGATCATATCTTTTCACACTGCTACATTGCAAAAAACCACAATAGAACATAATAGATGTAAGGAGATTTTAGCCTGCCCTGTTAAGAAATTAAGAAACACTGTTTTCTAGTGTTTCTTAATTTAAGATTTTTATCATCAAATCCAGTGATCTACCTCTCAGATACAGTGTTAACATACACAAAAATAAGCACATAAATCCTCATCTATTTATTACTAACTGTTCTGTTTCTGGATTTTGCTTCCTCCAGGAAAACTCCCCTGTGATGCAGGTGAATTGCACTAATGACTGAAAACAGCTGAGGATAAATACATAAGACCCGCAAATCTCATCTCTGGAGGAAACTGGTAGATAGATATGGCAAAAGTACGAACACCTTGGAAACAAGTAATTTTCTGTAGAGCTTGCTAAGGTCTTCTGCTCTCTGAGCTGGTAAAACTCCAAAATTCCAAAGCTGTACTTTGGAGTAAGAGCTCTGAAGGAGAATTAATTCCTATTTGCAGAATAAAGACTGTTTTCAGTATCACAATGTTTTGAAGCCTTTAAACTAAATCAGTGCTTAAAGATCCACAGCACTTTCCATAAATAATACAAGTCTGTCTTGTATTCCTCAGCCCAAACTTCCCTTTGCTTTGTCCAAAACGTCAGTTCAACACCCCACTGTCATTCTCCCCACCACAAATACTTGCACTTCAGCAGTTCTGCATGGATATAATTTGTAAAGTGCTAGGCAAATAAGCATACTCTGAAATGGGAAATGTTATTGACGGACTACCTGGCACTAGGCTTTCAAACCCACCAGGAACATCAGGAGGACATATTTGCACATGTCAAGTCCATCACCCTTAGGAGGCTTCCAAAGTTTTGCTTTCTGTGACTTTACAAAATGCGTCTCTGAAACCATTATACAAATTAGTTGGAAAAGGGTGAGGGGGTAGGAGGAGCAGTTAAGAACAGCAGTACACCCCTATGAGGACATTTAGAAGCATCTGGCTCAGAGATATTAAGTAAGGAAAGAAAAATTAATCATGCTGGCTGGGAAAAAAACCCCTGGCATCAGCACAGCCACCTTGTCATAAGGCAGATATTAATGATGTGAACCTCCAGGGAACACTCAGACATCTGAAAGATCCACTTGTTGGCTATCACAGATCAGGCAGGTTTAACAGATGCCTCTTTGAAATACGCTGAATCCTACACTAAAACATTGCTAAGGATTTATTTTTTCAGTGAAACAAACCCCTTAGTGCTAAAGATCAGACTATTGCATTTCTTTCTTATCAAAGAGAGTGCACAAGGGAGGGCAATGCACCTTGGTGCTTATAATGATGTGAGATTTGCTACAGCAGAATGAAGCAATGCCCAGTAACTGAGTGCAAAAATATCAGACGCTGAAGCTGTGGATATCAGATAATTAGAATGTTAGGAAAAGGAAAACAAAAGGATTAATTCCTGGGGATATCCAGGCACCTCATTCCAACAGACATTGACAGTGGAAGGCCGAATCAGGCGTTAGCCACTTAATGTTTTGTAGACCTGTAGCTTAGCTGCTCAGTAGCTGTGAGAGACACACAAGAGAAACAGAGGTGAAAACTGCTTGAGTATTTTAGAAAGAGAAGAAGCAAAAAGGATCTTGCCGGAATGGAAGACAATGGGAAAAACCATGCCTAGCCAAGACACTGCAGCAATGGGGGTATGTCCTGATATCGCATCGCATCTCATTTAATCTCAAGTATAACTCCTCAGGGTTAATGTAGGACATAAAGTAGGTGGCAGCAATAATAACTAGAATTTACAATTTCAAAAGAATTTACTTAGCCAACAAAACATGGCAAACCCCTCCTTTTTATCTACCTTGTTACTTCTCCAGAGCCGCAGCAGTCTTTCCTAACACATTGAAAGGAAACACAATAAAGGAACCACTAATCTGCTTGTACTTGGAGTGTTGCTAAAAGCACACCAGACACCCACAACATAATCTTACATGTATTTTCTGATCTCTTGGGCCATCTGTGACTAGCTACAATTCCAGATTCATGGGACGCACAGCTGACTCACTGAAGTATAGCACCAGCTATACAAACTAAGTGTCTCAAAGACAAAATGATGATTGAAAAGCCCCAAGCTGTTTATACGCTATATGATGATGCAGGAAACACTACCATGGGAGCTAACAAGCAGTTACATCAAACAACATGGGTTGTGGTTGGCAAATCTAGATGGACAATTCTCCAGTTAGGGAATGTCGCTCAGATATTCTTAGTTCAGAAACAGCAAACTCTTGCGCTTAAGTGTAAGATGACATCCTGGAGACCAGCACTGTACCAGATGTTTTCAGTAGCTGGACACAAAGTTGAAAGCATCATCCATCCAGAAATACGGTGCTACTGTCTGCTTAAATCAGAAACAATTTTGGAGCTGGATGACTATGTTTTTAAACCACCCTATCCCAGAAGGAAACACTTCCTGCACTGGGTACAGCTGTGATACATTCCAATGCAAATGAAGCAATTTTCTCTTTTTCTCTATGGAAAGTCTTCCATTTCTTCCCCATCACTGAATTTATCTCCCAACGGACTTGATAAAATATAGCACTTGCAGGTTTGTTTTTTTTTAATTATCACAGAAAGGGACACATTCAGCCCTAAAATACATGGCAATAAAGTCCCATTGACTTAAGCAGGGAATTCAAGTGTTTATCCTTCATCAGAAGTTCTCAGTAATGACACATTACCATCCCTTAAATCCTCAGACTACTTCTGCCATGACTCTCTGTGTCACCACTGTCTGGCATTGCTTGGGGAAGTGAAGAGCCAAGAATACCATTTTTCTGCTGATCTCTGTTTTGTTCTCTTACTTCCATTCACTCAACCTTTCCATTTGTGCTACCTGTTAACACTGCAACTGATGCCAAGATGATCTCTTTGCTTGATTACTGACATTTCTACTAGCTACAAGAGACAAAATAAGGTAGAAGAGCTGAAGGCAAAATTAAACCTGCCATTATCTATGTGCTAGTTTACAGATGTGCCTTGCTTGGTGTATGGAAAGGCACTGCAGTCACAGTCACTGGTTACAGGCATCTAGGGAGAGACCTGGGCACAGCAGTGAAAACTTACAGTTTAGTAAATGTTTTAAAAGCTTGAAAAGATTTTCTTTTCTACTTACGCTGGGCTTTCCTTTCCCCAGGCAAAACAAAACATAACACTTTCTTTATGATTCTGTAGTTATTCTCACATAAATTCAGAGAGCTGTTTCATATTATAATTTACATGTGCGCAAGAGGAACACTTGAGCTGATAGGCAAAAAAGAAAACACCAATGACTTAAAACAGGTCTAAATGAATAGCTTATATTGTCTTTAATTTTAGACACAGTACACATTTATAACCTGTCTTTACATTGTGGTTTTCCCAAGTGACTGGGATCCCATGGCTTTAGCATGTTGTTTCTTACCAGCTGATGAGTGCAAACTGACCATGTCTGCGCTTAACTTTTCCGTCTGAGAAGTAAAATTCATGATTTAAAGTCACCATAGCTTTGAGTTTTTCTGCTGCTGTGCAACATCCAGATTGAAACTGTCTTCAAGGTTTAAATTAACCTCTTTTACTTTGCAATTAGGACTGGAAGTAAGGCTGTATATGATCACTTCCCGTCATTCAGAAAACAAGCACTTGGTTATTAAGCTATGAAAAATTGATAATTTGCAATTGCTGAGCCATAACTTTACAAATCTCTTCTGAGTTTGACCACTGGAATTTAAAGTGCAATGCTCAATTTCATACCACTTCAGAAGCCAAATTACCATGTAATCTGTGAGCACTGCTTGAAAATATCCTAACAATAGCAGCAGGAATAGGCCATTACAGAGAAGGTAACCAGGCGTCTTTTGCAGACCTGACTTCTGACTCAGATTCTATTTGCACAGTCTGAGTGTGATTAAAACTTGAGGTTAAAAAAAAAAAAAAGAAAACAGTAAATTGGAATTTCCTGCATACAGGTAACCAGGCCTCTGGCTGAGTCCAAGCATGTGTCAAGGTTTCTCTGCAGCATATTCCAGCCTATTGCTTTCTGAAATACTTCGCTTGTCTTCCTTCTGTGTTGGAGAAAGTCAACCAGTCAGAACTCCCTCTTTACTGTATTGTTCATTAATCACTATCTTGCTCTCAAGGCCATACTGAAAGGGAGACATTTTTCATGTGATCACCAAGCCAGGGAAAGAAAATGCCTATAGATAGAGCTGGTGCTTTCCTCCTCTCTTTCAACATCTCACACACAGACAAAGCTCATCACTGTGCTCAGCCTCGCTGTCAGCAGCAGGGATGCATGGGGTTTTCCCCAGTGTGAAGCAGAGAAGTTGCCTGGAGGTACAGCCATCTCCAGCCACTTGGCTCCATCTCTGTGCCACCCCTCCCCACAGCTGACAGGGGCATATGCATCTTATGAACCAGACCTCCAAAACAGTTCTGGGTAAGAATAACCTTTAGGCCATTCCCATTCCTTTCCCCTGCCTCACAAAACCACTGCTGGATGTACACTAAAGGAAGGAAATATCATAGGGGAAAAAAAAAAATCAATTAAAAGAAATTTGCAAACCATCGTGTGAAAGAGCATCTCATTTAGAGCAGCCAGTTTTTATATGTAGGGCGAGTAATTGCCGTACTATCACAGCAGTAACATCATGCATCAGAGAAGGTGACAACATTTTTAGGGGTATTTATTGTATGCATACTGAATTCAAGACTGTACCCCGCAAATTAATTTTCAAGGGTGACAGAAGTCAGCTGGCTAGAGCTGTTATTGCTAATAGCTAGAAAAGACCCACTTAATCACTTTGCATTTTTATTTGTAGAAGATAAAGAAACATTTCTTTCACTAATAGTTTCATGCTTGTTTCATCTCATTTTATCTGGACTGCAAGATCTGTTTAATTTCATTTGATCAGTTTTGTAAGGATCTTAGAACTACCATATTTTTATAATCTTGTTACATCCACAAGATAAAAAATGATTATTTGCCCCACCATTTCCCAAATGGGAAACCAAGACAGAAAGAAATCAAGTGACTTGTTCAAGGTTACACTGGGATTCTGTAGCAAAAATAGAGAATTAGAAACCTGAACTCGATTCTGAAAATAGACAAAAAAGGAAATTTCCTCATCAAATCAACAGGGATTCTGCAGACCTGGACATCTACCACTCTGTTTTTAAATAACATACAGAACTGTGGATAACCCAGCTCCGAATGGTCAGATTCTGCTATTCCTCTCAGGTGAAAAACAACAAGCAACTTCTCTCACTAATAAATAAAGCCATCCTACCACTACTACCACATGGGAGGAGCCTGAAGTTCAGCAAAAGCACTTGAAAGTGTATCAATTGCAAGTTTTGAAAATTTCAAACAGCAGGTCTGCATCACAGCTGCGTCTCCACTTTTTTAGTGGTAGTAATCATATTGTAATTTTTTTCTCCTAAGCCTTAGCAGAGCCATAATAGAATCATAGAATCATAGAATAGTTAGGGTTGGAAAGGACCTTAAGATCATGTGGTTCC